>JAUTBT010011989.1:0-23710 GCA_032361225.1 Lepetodrilus schrolli
TTCAGCGCTACGGATGTTGCAGGTTTCCTCCTGCCATAAACTGACAAGTCGTGATATAAGTGAAAGAATCTTGAAAGTGACTTTAAACCCCAATTAAAAAAACTTTTAAAATTTCATTTTGCTGGTTCTGGTGCTAGAAGTTGATGGTCTGAATTATGTTCCTTTATTCTGAAATTCATTTTGGGACAGAATGGCAGATGATACAATTACTAAAATGTTTTATTTGGGAATTCTGCGACTTTATTTTGGGATTTTTCACAAAGGTGTCAAAACTAGTGATAATTTCATCAGTTTTAAATAATATGTTTCACAACATCATATTAAGTATGCAATGGTAAATATTTAGATTTTCCTTCATAGATGCCATGGCAATAGTTTATCAAATGTAACTGTGTCTAATTGTATGGTACTGTATCATTACAAATAGTTTTTGCATCCTAATTAGTTATGACAGCTTTGTGAAATAGATCCTAGCTATTCTAAAATAATCCTCAAAATCTTATAGCTCAACTCAATTAAAAAAAAATCATAAATACTCTACTAGAAAAAAGCTAATTCATAATTTATCCAAATATATAAAAATATAGGTGTTAGATTTTCATCCATATCAGCCAGTCATCACAGGTTTACTGCAACATTCAGTGCTACAGATATTGCAGATGTCCTCCAGCCCTTAACTAAAGCTGATAAATAAGTGAAAGGATCTTGAACACTGCTTTTTAACCCCAATATTTTTTTTAAAAGAAGAGAAAAAAAGAAAATTAAACAAAAAGGAATGATCAGTGTATAATTTCATGGTCATATAAAATCATGGTCTGACCATATATCAAAATAATCAGGTCAATACACATACTCAAATACTCAATGCTATAAATGTATGTTCCTTTACTAAATAATCTCAGATGTGCAGTTGCACCCTCCCAATTAGTAAAATGAGTAAGCCACACAAAAATGCACACAAAAAAGTAGTTTATTAAATGTTGTAACAAAGATATGTATACAACTGTTTACATTGTTAGCAATATTTATCTCTTAGGGTTTGGAATGCCAAAAAGAAACAGTATTTTATTTAACGTTGTGACAAAGATATGTGTACATCTTTTGACATTTAGCAATATTTCTCTTTTAGAGTTTGGAATTGCAAGATGTTCCGCTTAGTGGCTCTAGCACGAACCTCCCTAGTGGAGATAACTCTCTAATAGCATTGGCAGCCAATCAAATAACAGCTTCATTATCAAAGTTGAACGAGGTGATATTCTGTTATCTAAGCATTTGATTGGTCTATCCCCAGTGTCATGTGATGTGTCTGTGACTCTATCACTGGTCAAATTTTGTGGTCACTTCTCCCAAGTCATATATGTACATGTATCTTGTTTGCACCTGAGAATTTTTAGTGTTTTTTTTAGTCCTTTTATGTCCAAATATTTAGACAAATATAATTTGTGTTCCTTGTAAAAATTGACTCAAAATCTTCTGTTAATTACTATGTATCCAAATTTACAACATCTGAACCATCATTTGTGATGACCATAATATCAATGTTTTGTACTACATAGCAGATTTAATCATCTGTTACCAAAATGAGTTGATTTAAATGTGTTTAAAAATAATGGTCATTTGAAACTGATATAAAGGATGAATGAGTATCAATATTGAATCACAGATGTTTTCAAAACATTTTCCATACCGTTTTTCAACAAATATTGTATTATTTTTCTTTAAAATCATTCAAATTCTGGTATTTTAGTTTCAGTACAAATGTTTCTGATGTTTGTAGTAGTGTGTAATGGTCATTGTAACACCGTAGATGGTACCGTCTATACATGGTAACATTTATTGACACCTGTTGAATGCAATCTATCAATTTATTTTGTCTCTTGACACTTGCATGCTTAGATTACACACCCTAAACTTGATTTCATATCAATCACATTTATGAACAAAATTTGAAATATCTGTATGTTTTTCTCACAATAAGTTTGATTGAAACTAAATGATAAGTTGTCATTAGGACAAGTACTAGCTGTAGCTCGGGGTAGATGGTAGTGCAGTGGTAGAACGTCGGACTTCGGAGCCAAAGGTTCCAGGCTCAAATCCCGCCTGGTATCAATGTTCGCGAAACTTACCTTTCTGACGCGATATTGATGGGATGCGCCGTCTGTAGTGTAGCAATGCAGTTATCATCCTTGATCTTGTCAGTACTAGCCAATGCTCACAGGTTTACTGCAACATTCAGCGCTACAGATGTTGCGGATTTCCTCCTGCCCTAAACTGATAAGCCGTGATATAAGTGAAAGAATCTTGAAAGCAGCTCTAAACCCCAATACCAAAAAAATAATTTTAAAAATAGCTGCAGCTCTATTTTGTGTCCTATATTACTATGTTTACATTCTTATTGGCTCTGTGGTGCTCTGTGGTTCCAATAAGAAATGTAAACACATTAATATAGGACGCAAAATAGAGCGATGGAACTGCAACTATACAAACACATACTGTGAAGCTCCATGACCAAGCACACTCGTGGGTACTCGTAGGTATAACCTCTTGCAAGTGTCATGTACCAATTAACCCTATGGCATTGCATTTTCATGCATAAACGGCAATTCTGGCTAAAACGATCTCTCATCTGATAGTAGACATGCAGTGGAGAATTTTAAAGAGCTATAGAGCTGCTCTAATTGTCTAAAGCATCTAGACTTCCAAAGCTCTGTACCTGTTGGTTCTGTCATCACTGGCACTGATCAGAGGCCAAGTTCCCAAGGTTATGGTATATGTACTGACACCGACATCGTTAAGACTTCGTGGAGGAAGATTTGATGATCCTGAAAGAGTAAAATGTTCCTCCACGAAGGCTTAACAATGTTGTTACATATATGATAGCTCCAGGAACATGGCCCCTCGACAAGATAGGACAAGATAGGACAATAAAGGACAGGTAGATAGGACAAGAAAGGACATGTAGATAGGACAAGAAAGGACATGTAGGGGATGTCATTTAGTCATGGGAAAGGATGTCCTTCATTCATGAGACATTATTATGGACTCTGACTCGAGAATGGATACTGCCAGTGTGCACCCTAACAATGTAATAACAATCCTAGTACTTCATTTAGATTGACACCCATCCATCATGAATCGTCCAATCACATTGTCTCTTGTTATAATAAGGGCTGCTTTTAGACATGTATAAATAGAAGCATTTCTGTACATTGTGGACTTATTTTGAGTTTTGTATTTATTTACCTCATTTATTTTAATTTTATTTTATATTGGAAATTAAATATCCTCTATTTGCTTTAAAGAGTATTTTGAATTGCATGTGTACTTTAACTTATTATTTGTTTTAATGAAAATGTTACATTTAATTTGGAATTACTGTATTTGAAGCTTTTCATTAGTTTATATGTACACAAGTTTAATATTTGTTCATTATCATTATAACAAGTGATTTTTAAAATCAAAATCTCCAGAGGTTTGTAAACTATACTTTTTTCTACCTTTCTTGTCTTAAATTTGATTTTTAAGCAAGAAATTTCAGAATGAACTGCTTCCAAATTGTTAATATTTTGTAACTTTGTTAAAGCATGATGGAATTAAAGTAGACTTTTTGCTTTGGTCTTTATGCACACTTGCACAATTTACACTAATTGCTATACGACATACACCAAGACTTTAATACTGTTTTTCTTCTTTCTTCCAGCACCCACGGGCGACTCAATTGGAGGTCCAACAACGTAGCGCCATGCACCCCCCAGCCAGTCCTGTGTCCCCAATGTCCCCACTCCCCATGCACAGCCCCTACGGGTCCCCCCGAGCTTCTCCCATCCCCTCCCGACGTTCCCCGTCACCCCGCAGGGCTGACGTGGGCTTCGCATCAGCAGTGACGAACATCGTGGACCAGGCACATTATATAGCTGAGCAGGACCGACGTAAGCACCATGGTGAGTGCATGCCCCAAGTCTACAATGGAGTTTGAAAAACCAGCATGAAATCTTTTTCCCTTTGGTACTAACTAAAGACTGCCTGCTTGCATTACCTTTTCATAACCTATTCATAACCCGTACATAACCTATTCATAACCCTTCCTGCAGAATGTACACCCAATATAGGAATATTTTTTTGGTTGTTTGTTTTTGGTTTAAGACTTATATAAATGTAATTAATTATTTTACTTACATTTGACAAATTTAAAGAAGCAAAGCTGTTCAGACATCGCAATTGTCTTGAAACATCAGAACAGTCTTATGATCTTCCACCGAATTACCTCCTGCCTGTATATATGACACCTCATCCATTAATAATTGGCCATTTTGTGCTGTCTAGCTGCTAATGTGTTTCTGCAAAGCAGTGTCAACATACTGTGTACAATATTCTAGTAGACAATACATTATGACATAGTTACTCCACTGGGAATTCTGTAGGTTTTCAAACAGGAGGAGATAGTAGACAACATCTCAACCAATCTCATTGTACTTTACAATAGTAGGTGCACTAATGCTTATCAGACAGAAAACCTCTTAAATCTTCTTTCAATAAAATGATTTCATTTGACATAGGAAAGCATAATCAATATGAAGCATGATGACCTTTGTCCTTAATAACAATTGTTTGTTGAGTATATGGCACCCCAAATGTACACCATACAACTGTAAAATGAAATGTCGCCAATAACATACGGGCATGTTTTTTGGCTCTCCGCATGAATTAAATAACTAATTCCTTTTGTTGACATTTGTTGAAAATGCATGAAATGTATGTTGTACCAATTAATATCAATAAATATGGCTTATTAATTAACTTTGGAAGATAAATGTATATAGTAATGGTAGAATGGCTGAATACAATATCGATGGAATTGTGGAACATCATAATATTCTTTGTCTTTCTCATGTTAAGCATTATGGATTTTGTCTTGATCATGTATAATATCCACAAAAAAAGTATTGATTTATTTTATCCAAATTATGTAGCAAGTCTTCAACTTTTAATGTTTATATCACAATAGTTTTACCTTAGTAAACATTTCAAATTTCAAGTTTCAAATTAAGGAGATTAAGTGACATTTCTTCCAAACAGGTCGGCTAATGGCCCATTCTTAAAGGATATATCTATGATGCATTAATAAATCGGCCATAGTGTGTTGCAATTAAGTTTAATTTTCATTTCACAACAATTCAATTTCGTCTTAAAGGCATCAAAGACATCAACGATTGATATTGACTAATTTTAATTATAGAGGTACATTCAGTTTGTATACCTCAAAGTTTAGTGACCTTGTTGTGTTTGTATGTTGAATACTTCAATGGTACAGTATTATTCATTTGAAATGAATTGCTGTTTTAAATCTGGCAAATATTTTTGAAGATTCTAAATAATTAAGAGCTAGGCACTCTTGTATGAAATGACTTAACTCAACAGTAACTTTATTTCAAACCTTAGCCAGAGACCAATACATTGCTAATACATGCGTGCGCGGTTCATTTAAAGTTAAATATGGAGAATGGATAATCTATGTATCATTAATCCCTAATGTACCATGGATCACCATTATATATGCAGGAAATCTCAAATTTAAAAATGTCTAAATTCTTCAAAATGCAAAGAAAGGGAATAATAATAAAAAATTTAATTTAATTAAAAAGATAGCATAACTATCAACATATTCCTGTGATGAGGTGGATAACATGATATTGGCAGGAGGGATCCATAGCACTAAGAAGAAATCGGTTAAGAAGAAATATACGAAACCCAAACTTTATTTTATTACAAATCGATCAGTAATTTTATTTGTTGTTCACTCTTGGCACCAATTCATGGCACAAGTTTTTTTTTCTTATTTGCAGTGCAGCAGCATTCTCGAGTCTATCTCTTCTCTATCTGTTTTTTTAATCAACTACAAAGAATGCATATGTTCAGCTCCACTGTAGATATGAGACCATGCACTTGCCCGTAGCACATTTAGTTTTATAACTTCACATGTTTTTTTATTGATGGGTAACATTCACCTTAATTTCTCACTGCATTATGACTTCACTGAGCCTTAATATACTGTGATTTAATATACTGTGATTTAATGTGAAGCATTGGGTATTTTCTTAACTAATGCAATTCCAAAAATGGCATCAGTACTCATGAGACCTGCCTTCCAATTTTCATTAGATCAGCAGGATCCCTGCGAATTTGATAGTAAAGAGCTAATTAATTGAGCTCTTATTATTCACAGTGTTAAGATAAAGCAAGATGGTTCATAAACAGTGGGATTTTCAATGAATAACTGTGTGCACTTGAAATGGAAGTATATCCATTTCTTAACATGTGGTATGCATCTGCAATTTGAAATTAACGTCATTGCTCTTGATCATCAAAAAATATATATATCTATAATGTTTTAATTGGCCATTTCTGCTCTTCATTTGCAGTGAAGTGTCATGTCATTTAGTCCATTAAAACTTGCATAGAATGCAATGCACTCGACATGTCATTATGTTTTTACATATGTGCCATGACATGCATTACTTCCGAGGCCAGAGGGTTGTATAGGAACATCTAAAGTATGTGAATATTCCTATGCCAGCAATCTGCCACTGAGATTAAAAGTGTTGCTATCACCAGCATCTACAATATATTCCAATGAGCAGTGAAACTCAGCGAAGCAATGAATGCTATCCCTGCTGAAGACACAGGTTCAAGCTGTAGGTAGCATGTGCTCTGTGTACTTGCAGTGCTGTGTAACACATGGTGTGCTCAACCACTCTCCTATAGAGCATTACACAGAGTATCCTGTGGGTTACACACATTGCTGGCATGTACTTTGAGGTGTTTCTATGGACTGCAGACCTTTGAATGGTGCATCATGTGTTACTCCAGCAAGATTGTATGTATTGATGCCTATGTCCTTTTACAGCTGTTCCCAGGGACTCACACAACCACAAGCGAACCAATTCAGGTTACAATAACACAAAGCAGTTTTAGATTAAGTTCATCCATTGCTAGAACATATTTTAGTCAATCTAGTATAGTTGCAACACTATTGATGTCTTTTATAGTCCTACCATCTAAAGTTTGTAGTGAATGCATATATTGAAAAGATAAATTATGAGTTAAGAAGAAGGAATGTGTATAATGTTTCATTGCATATACATGTAGTTATGTATTTGAGCCCCAATTAATGAGAAAAATAGGGAGCAGGTGGTAGCGCAGTGGTAGAACAGGTGGACTTCGGAGCCAAGGTTCCAGGCTCAAATCCCGCCCCGGGGGGCCCCGGCATCAATGTTCGCGAAAGTTACCTTTCTGACGCGATATTGATAGGATGCGATGTCTGTAGAGTGGCAATGCAGTTATCATCCTTGGTCTTGTCAGTACCAGCCGGTGCTTGCAGGTTTACTGCAACATTCAGTGCTATGGATGTTGTGGGTTTCCTCCTGCCCTAAACTGACAAGTCGTGATATAATTGAAAGAATCTTGAAAGCGAATTTAAACCCAATCAATATGTAATTTGAGGGTCAGGGTAGTTGGTGGTAGCACAGAAGTAGATCCAAATGGCCCATGTTTGAATCCACCCAGAGACCCGAATAATGGTCAGAAAAAGTGTGCTGTACGTTATCATCCTTGGTCTGTCAGTACCAGGTGATGCTCACAGGTTTTCTGCAACATTAAATGCTATGGGTGTTGCAGGTTTCTTCCTGCCATAAACTGACAAGCCATGATATGAGTGAAATAGTCTTGAAAGTGGCTCTTAACCCAAACACACAAATTAAATCTCTATATATATTTTTTTATGGGTAGGTCCCAATGAACACAATCTCATTAAATTAATATCTCAACTGATGTTACTGAATCAGGATCATAAGCTAGCACTATAAGCAAAATACTTCACTCCCTCGTAAGCAATCTAAGCCTAAAATATTATAGATCTAAACAAAATAAACAGAAACAAAACTGAAGTATTAATGAGTTTCATGTGAAAGTACAGACAGCTATGGAAGAACTTGATTGATTTTTATTAAATAGATGGTTATGACATCATATCATATAATATCATAAAAACATTGGCTGATGACAGAATTGTGTGCCATGGCAATGTCATTATCAAACAATCTGCATACAACCTTTCAATTACATAAAATCACTATTGATTTAAAATATGCTAATTATTTGGGGATGGATAAATCTGATTTATGATAAGCTTAAACTAAGAATGCTTTGTAAGAAATTGAACTTGTCAACACCACCAAGCTTTCAAGCATGGATTTGACACAATATAAATATGCGCATTATGATTATTATCATTATCAATTTAAAGTAAAACCTCATTTGCAGAACCTGATGATAGAAGGTCCTATTTGTGATAGAGTGAAGGTAAAACTAACAGGAATGGTATTTAATTATTTATTTTTGTCCAAATAATAAAACTTGTTCTTTTGTTTATCATTCCCATTTTCCTGATTGGATCAATATGGAAGTGGCTGTTTTAACTTTAACCCACTTAATTAAAAGTTTCCAAGTGGTCAGGGTGGGATGATGTGGTCAATCCAACCATGTCAAAAGACTTTACTTTTCAATTTATTCCCCAATAATCAATGATAATGCTAAAGAAATTAGATCCGACACTTGCAAGTTTCCATGACAATTTTAGGCTTCAAATGTGTTCAAAGTCTTTCCAATACAATTTTCAGAAATAATTCCCCATTGCAGGATGTTTTATTCTAGTCTTTTTGGAGCTGAGTGGTTATATTTATCATTCTGAAATTTGTTATATTTTTATAAGTTTACCTATAATTATGATTATTTACAGAAATTGTGTTAAATTCTTGAGTTTTTGGTGGATAAAAACAGACTAATAGATATGGTTAAAAATGAAAAATGCTGTTCAGAATTTTTTTCCATGAAAGTGGATAAAATAATATTTACCATATTAGATAAATCGTACAAGTGGTGGATTTCTGAACATAATATCAGAAATAAAGAGGTTATGGTGATACAACTGCATCAAATCTCCGCCCATGCATCCAATATTGTCTAGGAAGCATGTATCTCCCCCATATGAACCCATTTTGTCAGTCGGATATCATTGCCCTCACTCACAGGACTCTGAATAATCATTATGACATGTCATGCCATATGTTTATACTAGTATTGTAGATATATTACATAAAATTGTGTTATACATTCAGAGTTCTGTGCATGACTCGATTAAGCTTTGGAATCTTCTTTTTTTTTTTAATTCACTTTTTTAAGACATCATGCCAATTTTCATTCCATTCAATATTTAGAGTAATATTTCTTATTTTTATTCTTTAATTGTATGATCTAATATTCATTAATACGTTGTTATAGTCATTGTAACAATTGCAAAACATTGTAATTGTACTTACATTGCCATCCATTTATGACTTCGCAAGTACAATGGGGTTTTTTAATATAACCTTATCTTAATGAAATTCTCCTAATATGATAATGTAGTGGTTTTGATAAGAAATTTATTCTTTAATTTATTCCATAATCATTTCTTGGCATTTCTTTTAACCTTGTATCTGTTTTATACCTCTGAGATGATATGAATACAATCATAAATGCTCGTAACATATGTAGAATTTTATATTGTACAATTAAAAATCTTTATTAAAAACCTACCAAACTTAAACCAACATATTCCTAACCTCATTCAACCTCCATCCCATTCATAATTACTCTGTAATTATATATTTGCCTGGTTTATTGTTATTCTCATTGTTATACACAGTTATCATAGATTCTACCTTTACAATGAAAACCCTCACTGAAATACTCTAATACCCTAACACTGATATAATGAAGAAATTTTTCGATTGACACATCAGTGCAGCATTTAAAATAAAATGGGGAGTTAAATGGGGACATTTTGTTACATTCATACAGCTTATGATCCTTACTACTCAGTCTAATGTAGCAAAGCGAAATTGTTTAGGTTTTTTTCTCTACCCCCATTCCCCTTCCCTCACTACCCCACTCATCCTGACTCAAAATCCTTGGATTTTACTTACTTTTATCAACTTGTAGTATAACATCGATATCAAAAGTCACTCAGTGAACATTCTCTATATCTCAAAGTTGAACATTCTCCTTTTCTTATGTTAATTAACCTTCTTCACACAAGAGATGCTCTATGAAGCAGTGATTGTGCTTAATCCAGCAGGGAGATGGTTAACCAACATTGTGTCTGTAGAAGGTGGTCATGGCGTACATCACTGCCAGTAGATATGTACATGATCAACATGTTTTCATTGCTTTATAATCTACAGGACATCGCCATGACGACAGCCTCAGCGTCCCGAGTTCTCCTCAGATGCGTGGCCGCACGCCATCGCGGAACATTCGTCCTCCACTCACCCAGCAGCACCCCGTGTACGGCTCGCCCCTCCCCAGCCCCAAACCCTCCCGGAAACACCGCGACTCCGGCTTTTACCGCTCAACATCTCTGGAGAACCGATCTCGGAGCCCCTCCCCCAGCGGCAAGCTCTCCCGGACCCAGCTGGAGTACTATGGCTCGGCCAACCTGACCGACCGGTCCCGCAGTCCCAGTCCCGTGCTTTCCCCACCCAAACGTACGGCTCGCAAGTTGCCTCCGGTGCCCATCTCCAAGCCGTCGTCGTTGAATCTTGCTCAACCCAAACTGAAAGAAAGTATGCCAAAAGTGATGCCATCTCCAACTATTCCACAGCCACTGAAAAGTCCCGGGAGCATAAACTTTCCCAAGCTGAGTGCATCCCCAACACACCTGCCCAAGTCTCAATCTCAGTCATCTCATCATGTTCCCCCTCCGGGCAGACTGGCGAGACCCGAGCCTTATAGTCCCACAGAGAAGAACAATCTCAACAAGCATGCTGATCCCAAGTCACAAACGTTACCTGGCAGTCAAAGGACTAGTGATTTCCCTGGTGCTTCCCTTTACAGACCCACAGAGAGAGGGGCACGACAAAGTGGTAGATCGGTTGATAGTAGGTTTTTAGCTAATCAGTTTGATGATGACATAGCACTGCAGGAAGCAGGCGGCAGGGGACACGGTCCTCGCGTGGCCGCCACTCTTCCCAACGGCTTCAAACCCAAAGTATCTGGGAAAGAACGCAAGCCAGAAAAATATGAACTACGTAGTGATAGCAACATTCCTTTGCATAATGAATCAGATGAAGATGATGACTGGTGTTAGCATGTTGTGATGGATTTAGAATTTGGGAAAAGAAAGGGCGGGGAGGGAAGGGGGGGGCATTCAGTAATTGTTACCTAGGGGACCACTTGGTTACCATGGATACCAAAGAAGCGTGTGGTTTCCGATTTAAATTTTATGTGATTTTGACACTTATTATATATAAATGGACAGATGTGGTTTGTTCTACTGGAACTTTTATTGTAGCCAATTCCATGATGTGCTCTTATTGTGTTCCATGACAACCATTTGCGTCGGTGTGGGTTTCTACGAGTATGTGTGATCAGTGTGTATGATGTTCAGATAGTCAATGTAGCCTGCTCAGAAACTATGCTCATAGTCAAGTCCAGTATATGGTATGATATATATAATTTATAAATCTACAAAACTCAATGTTGCGTGAATATGATTATAATTTCCACCTTCTTGATCCTACCAGCAAGTTAATATTTTCGTTATAGGTCAACTTTCTTAATTACATATATATTTTTTTCTCTTTTGCTCTTCTGCCTGCAAGAAGGAGTTTGGTGCAATGTTATTTCAGTTCTGACAATGACCACTGTCTAATACATCACACACTCCAGTCATTATGACGATATCATCCTCTGCAGTGTATCGGCCATTGCCTGCTCAGCATCTATTATTTGGTAGGTGGGCAATGGCTATGAGGCTGACACACACATCTGCAATCAATTTTAAACATATCATATGAATGATGAGGATATTGACCACAGATCTCATCTTATGATAGGTTTACAATCGATTGTAAAGATAAGGTGGCTTTGTGGAGCAGGCCCCTGATGTGATGTCATGTTGTAATTTCATTGCCTTTGATATGCATCACATATAGCGCTTGTGTCATAGGACCAGCTTTCCCCAGGAGCTTAACTTGGACCCAGAGTTTCACGCCGTTTCTCAGACTGTGTACATTATACCTTGTAGAAGCACTGACCTGTGTTTCAGGAAATGGTCGTACAGTTAGTCTGGGCCTAAATCGTCGTACAGGTAGTCTGGGCATAAATCGAGACCAATTATATCCTACTTTACTAAAAGCTCTGATTCCAGCCCTGACTAAGGTATGACCCTTTGTGAACTGCTGCCCAGGAATTAGTCTGGGCCTAAATCATTGTACAGGTAGTCTGGGCATAAATCGAGACCAATTATTTCCTACTTTACTAAAAGCTCTGATTCCAGCCCTGACTAAGGTATGACCCTTTGTGAACTGCTGCCCAGAAATTATGGCAAATTCTTCCTATGGAAGCTTTAGCAAAGGCCAGATTCTGCCAACCAGCCACATACACACACACACACACACACACACACACACACACACACACAATGCTTCTTTTCGAGTACCAGCTGCTGTACACAAAGGCAACCAACCCCATAAGTAACTCTCATTAACATGCCCGACTCTATCATTATTAAAACTATGTAATTGACTTGCTTCTTGCACAGCACATGTACATGCAAAAGATTCACCAGAGGTGGTGTTCCTCCAAGGTAATATAATTAAAACTAACTGTCTCGTCATAGTGGCACGAGTACAGCCATAATTTTGAGTACAGCCAGTCTGTGCCTCGCGTGATTTACACTAAGGTACTACTAAATTAAGTTCCATTGATCTATTGTATTGGTAGAGACTGGAATATGGCTAGTTGATTAATTACCCTGGTTTATTGTGAGTATCTGATACAAAGAAATTAAGTATACAGCTTTAAATTATTTCATGTAAATAGAAATTGATCTAGAAGCAGAACATATAGAGATTTTCTTTCTCTGGTTTGCATCTGATGCAAACACTTTTAATGTAACTTCATTCATTAAATTTGAGGTCGGAAAAGACAATTTGATCATTATGCTTTAACTTTTAGCATATTTCAGTTAATGTTCAGTGTAATTTAGATTCATATTTTATAATAATTAATAATGTATTAGCGTTATTTTCAAATGAATACAAGATTTATGATGTATGGAAAGATAGATCATGTTAAGTAGACAACGTATGATAATAAAGGTATAGTTAACGTTACCCAATGCAAACATTGTACATGTGCTGTGTAGTAGTTTTCATTTACATAAAGATGAATGGGATTTCCATGCACACGTTTTACCTTCAGGTGCATGCATACATCAGCATGCCATCCTAACTGCGCAGTCTCGCTACACACCCGGCATAAACACAAACACGTTGCTGTGTTACAGCTCCCGCTGTGACGTAAAACAAAAATTCACTCACACTTTGTTACAGCTGACGGTAGCGCATGATGTATCTATTCCTACTTTTCTACAGTTCTGACTGGTGCGACATATTTTATGTGATGTGCTGGTAGAATTAGTACAGTGTATTACTTTTAGATTTGAAATATTACAGTATTTTCTAAAGGTGGGGTTATTGGCGATATTAAAGCATGTTTGCATTGTTTATAATTAATTAAAAGCAGCATTCTATTTAACCAATTGCATTATTTCATATTCTGTTTAAAAATCCTTCTTTCCCAAGACTTTCAAGTTATATATTTACCATGTGTATATTGAAAATGTTGAAGTATTTCTTAGACCATGATAATTAAACCTGAATACTCTCTCTAAATATAGTATTGGAACAAATTACATAACCTTCTTTATAAGAATTCTACGATATTTCAAAACAATGATATTTAGGGAATCTGTTTCGTACTGTTGTCATATCTCATTGCTCTTCTGCACGTGGAACCATATCCTGCACAGTTCAACCAGACTATTAATATCGTATTCAACGTATTAAGTGCCAACACCCCACCCCACCCCACCCCACCCCTTTCCCCAACGTATATACTGTAGATAGTATGGTCAAATTTACATACAGGACGACTAACCTTCCGCCAGATCGTAGCAAAACCATTAATACGTCACTGCTTACTTTCGAATTTTCGTAATGCTTCATAATTGTTTTTAATATATATTTCTTAAAATGCTGATTAGTAAACAATGCCAGAAAAAAAAATGGTTGAAACTTGCTGTGATGCTTAGAACAAGTTAGTATTTTCATGTTTATTTTCCTATTTTTCATGTCGTGACCCAATCACAGAATTCAGAATATTTATTATAACATTTTATATACACACTAAATAGTAATATGTTACATTAAAGTTTATTATAATTAATCATTCCTGTGGTTCAGTATTAAATTTGCCATCCCTGTAATAGGTGACCTGTTTTTTTAAATTTTGTTATTTTCGCTGGGTGCTTAATTCGTTGAATTCGGTAATGTCAATAATCGACCCGTGTTTACCTCTATATATTTGTGATATTTCAGACGATGTGTTGTTTTCTGTATTGTTTTTTATTTATTACTGTAACTGTTAGTTTCTTGTGTGTTCTTGTGAGCTGGCCTCATTTAGACTGCATCAATGTATATACGTATCTGACTTGTAGCTTATCAACTATTACATAATCGTAAATGATTGTCTGAAAGTCACAGTCAGTCCGATTAACCACCGAGTCGTTGAATATTCATTGCTGAAGAACCTGAATACGATCAGGTTTCGACCAATGCCTATCAATATTGTAAGTAACACGTTGATATCTTTAATAACAGTAATGCAATATTACGAACAAATACTATAAAATTATGTTTTGAACAATTCTGTCATCGAATTTGACAGCTGTTAGTTTGATTAGAGTTAGTAAATTCATATTAATTGGAATTATTTAAAGTATATGTGATGTTCGCAATTAGGCATAATAAACGATCACATTGGCTTAATCAATATTCAATCATATGAGTTGTGATAATGGAATATTGTGATAAATAACATCCATATATGAAGTAGTTTACTGTAGGGCGGTTCCAAAAAGTTGCACATATTATGTAATTATCACATTTTGCATATATTTACACCATTAATGAAGCCTTTGTCTTTATATCTTTTGTTTTTTTATTATTATTATTATTATTATTATTATTATTATTGTAGTAAATGATTCTGTTGAAGCACGATACATCACATAGATAATTGAGAAACATAATTACCTGGTATATATATACTGCAACAAGTATCCGTACAGTTTTTTACTTGGACAGTCTCTAGATCTCACAACTTGTGCTACTGCAACATATTGCATCCTGCCAATCTTACCAAAACAATTCATTAGGAACCACCTGCATCCTAACAAGCACCACCCATCAAACTGTAGGATATTACAAGGATACCACAGGTTTACTGCCCATGGAGTTGAGAAGGTGTAATGAGTGCACACTGATCCATTGACTGGGGTAATAATCGTGTAGCGCTTTATTATTATTATTAAATGCAACATTAACAAATGCTAATGAAAACAATGAACAGGCCCCAGTTTCACAAAGCTAATTTAACGCTACCGCGAAAGTCAGCACAGCTCAACAATACTTGCTATGGCTAATACGGATGCATTGCACTGCAGATAACTAGGTGGTCCGTAGAATACAAATATTTTGTTAGTGTGGGATTAAATTATTCAGGATTTGAAATACGATAATTTGAAAATAATCACTGTAGTATTTCGTAGCTATTTAATATTGTTACTCCCCATCCTCGAATGTATGTGTAAAATGTTTTCTTTATCAGTATTCAATAATATTCAGCAAGATATTCCGTCAGCTAGTACCAACATACCAACATTCAGAACTCCACATACTGAAACATGCGTTTCATTTCGTCATAAGAAAATGGCCGATGACTGTCTCGACCCGGCATGCTTCAGAGTGTACAGCTTGATCTACGATCATTATAGGATGTTTAGGGTTGCTGAACAAAAACGTCTACGAAATCTAAAATAATATGTCTAAGAGGCTGGTTACACCTCTGTTTAATGTCAAGGTCGATTTCCAATATAATTATGTAAAATATACTCGATTGGTTACGTATTCGAGTCGTACTTTGATCGTGATTGACGTCACATTACCGATGTAGAAATGACGTCACGCCCAGACTGGTCACTTGACATGTTTAATGTATAATAGGTGCGCACACAGAACATAGGACCAAGCTAGAATGTTTTCACATGCCTAGTTCAAGTAGGGCACGTGCCAGCCGTGACATGAGTGAAATAATTTCGAAAGCGGCTCTAAACACAAATTCGACCAAAGAAATGCCTGGTTTTAATTGATCACACCTGCTTATTTGGTAGGTAATAGTGATAATCTGCAAGTGGTATTGTTAGTAATATTCTACAGTTCTGACTGGTGGTATTATTGTTGATGCTGTGGAAACATAATTTATGATAATCATGATGGTATTATAGCTGGTATTTCTGCATTTTGTATTATTGTTATTACACGTGTTATTAAACGTGTTATTACCAGCTACGTTCTCCAGGCAATGTGATAGTCCTACATGTGATATTATCATAGAAAGTATTTTGGGAGAAAAAATAGTTCTGCTCTTGAAAGATGAACGTATGATCGATCAGGACCTGTAAAGGACTTTGAAGATACATCTGTATAATAAACGGGTAAATTAAAATGCGTTTGTATTCAACTTGACCACCTATTATTGTGATTCTTTAGATCTTTACAGCTTACTCTGAACGTTTTTTTTTAAGATTTAATTTATAACTGTGTAACGATAAATATGATCTGATGTGAATTATTGTGTATTCTGGGAATATTAATATAGAATCTCAGCAAAACCACTAGTATTCTTAAAATAAAATGAACAAATTTCACAACCAACTAATTTCTTTTGTGCTGTTACATTTTGCATGTGAACGTTTATGTCCTATTCATTTCATTATTTCAATTAATACCTTTTGTTGAAAATTGTACAATTTTTGCTGCATGGATATTTTGCCATACATTTTTCTATGCAATTTTTCTCTTGCGAGTTCTAAAACAGTGAATGTGAAGACCATTCCGATTGTTGTATATTGTGTAAATATAGAACCTCCATGTTATATTTGTAAAATTTCACCCGTCGGTTGTTTTCAATGTGAAAGCAACACTTTATCGTTTGCTCACAATTTGCATTCAACTCTGAAATTATTGCCATAACCGAAATTTTCATGATCCGTTAAAAGTGTTATTAATAGGAATTCGACGTGTAGATAAATATTCTAGTGTTGTTGAAGTGTTGAGCACTTCTTCCGTGTTTATTGTTGAATGTGTATAGACACGGTAGGACGTAGAACGGGTGTCTGTCACTCTCCACTCCCACCTGGCCGAAGGACTGTGTGATTGGTATGTCTCATACTTTGGAGAACGCTACGTTCAATCAAACATACCACAATATATGGAATACTTTTCAGCATGACAAAGTGTTCCTTGACCAATTTATCAATAACTTGTTTTTATTCTACTCAATCTCGCCTTAAGAATTAAAAATATTGGAGAAAAATACATATGTGTTGTGTTGTATGTTGTTAAGAGTTCTTCCTATTCTGACTTAGCCTCTGTGTGTGTGTGTGTGTGTGTGTTGTGTGTGTGTGTGTGTGTGTGTGTGAGTGAGTGAGTGAGTGAGTGTGAGAGTGAGTGTGTGTGTGTGTGCGCGCGCGCGCGTGTGGGAGGGGATGGGGGGTGGGGTAGAGTTAGCGTTTTCATGCAGCTTGTGGTGGACACACTTAGGCGTAATCCTATCAATGCACTCGCTTCCGTATATCAGAATGGCTTGGACATTTGCCGGTTTGATACAACCTCCTGTTGATGTTCTCCTTTGTGAAGATGGCTTGGGTCATACTCACCTTTGTGTTCGTAGATATATAGTAGCTTCCAGTTGTGGGCTTTCACCCTCCTTGTTCGCTGGCGCTATTGGCGTTCATATTCGGCTTAGAATTGCTCTTTTCTAGACAAATCACTCCGTATTTCCAAATGCCTTGAATTATAAACTGCTTCATACATAATACATACATGTACGCTGTATCAAACAATTCACTTTAGTAACATTTCCGTAATTCAACTTGGGTCCATCCTATTCTCTTTGACGTTGGCTTCAAGTTGAATATAAATCCATTATCATACAGCTATGCCTTACTTTGTCTCCATTTATTTGCGATTCCTGTACATTCCTTCCACTCTAGGAAATGGCAGGAACTCATATATATATATATATATTTAATTGGGAGTTTAGAACCGCTTTCAAAATTCTTTCACTTGTATCACGCCTTGTCAGTTTAGGGCGTGAGGAAATCCACCACATCCGTAGTGCTGAATGTTGCAGTAAACCTGCGTGCACTGGCTGGTACTGTCATACTAATATAACTCCAATATGATAAAATACTAAAGCAGAAAGGAGATGTAAAATACCGTGTACTCGTGAAAATACATGTACATGTATTACAGAGCATGACTTTCCTAAATACAAATCCAACAAAACGGGAAGATCATTCATTACATTTTAATGTGTAATACAGTACTTATAGCATATTGCATTTGACAAATACCAAGCACAAGAAAATATCCAATGGTCGTATTTATATATAAAAGAAAAACATAGATCTGTATACTTTTATTAGAAAAACTTTATAAAATGTGACAAAATTGAGTATAAAACATACATGAAAGTGACGAGTATTTAGTCTTCTACAAGCATTGGGACATATTTAACAAGTGTATACATGATGAGCAGAAGTGACAGTAAGGCATGGCAGCTGAATCTACACGTATGTAAAAACTACGGTTCAAGCATGTGTGTCCTTGACTTCATAACGCCGGGACACTTTACGTAACATATACGACAGGACTACAATGACAAACATGAACAAATACGTAAACTTGCATTGTCATTATTGATATTTCAAAACATACAAACAAAAGCTGCTTAGTCGTATAATTAATACAAACGTATTATTAGTACTTCATAGACTAAAGTCATTGACTTTTTAAGGAAACATTGTGTCCCTGGCTTTGTGATAGTGTTAGCTAATGCTAATTCTGGCTTGAACCCTGGATATGTCTACTAATAACATCAACATGATGCTTACGTATAAACAGTTCAAATATTTGTGCATTAATGTTGAACTGTGCTGCATTGTGCTGTTCATAATAGTGTAGATTGAAATTATTCGCACTCATTAGACTGCTGATATTAGTATAAATTGAAACAGTTCGCACTGATGAGACTGCTGATGTTAGTATAGATTGAAACTGTTCGCACTCATTAGGCTGCTGATATTAGTATAAATTGAAACAGTTCGCACTCATTAGGCTGCTGATATTAGTATAGATTTAAACAGTTCGCACTGATGAGACTGCTGATGTTAGTATAGATTGAAACTGTTCTCACTCATTAGGCTGCTCATATTAGTATAGAAAGTGTTCGCACTAAGGTTACACATAACACAAGCAGTGAGAAATACATAGATCACAAGGCTTCCAAATAGTATCATGTATGTTGAGCAATATATGGATTTCAAACTAAGTTGAATCTGGATAGACTTGTATCCACACAAGGTAAGCGCAATTAAGTCTGTATACTTCGTGGATATCACATTGCAATGTATCAAGTGAACATCAGACAGTACAATAAATTTAAACTAACGTAAACAAATACATCAAGCCTACCAAAGAAATCTGCCCGACTGTAAATGAAAAACTGCTATGTATACACAAAACCAAGAAAGATCATGCATAATAAACTATTGCATGTTGTGTTTAATAACGCTAGAACTTCAATTTCACTATTCCTATAGCAGGAATTTTCAGTCACAGATGCTAAATTTGTTTGAATATTATTACATATAGGTTCTTGGTTTTGTGTATACATATGATAGACTTACATTACAGGAAGTTGGATTTCTTTGGTATACCATGAAACAATGTGTGGCACAGGCCATTTACATAAAGGTTTTATGATCCATATATTTCATTGAAAGTACACCTCTCTCTGTCTAGATAATCAACATTCTGCAAGACATTTCAGTCATATGCCATTGTGCTCCATTAATTCAGTTGTATCAGTTGTATCAGCTTCATACAATAGACTGATATGGATGACTTACAACCTAGTATATATATTTTCTGGTTCAAACCCAGGATTGGCCATTGGGACCTTGATGATGTCGTATGTTTCGTTGTTGATAGCCATAGTGGGATGTGCCTGAAAGATAAAGAAAAAGGTTTGTTTGAACATATTGTATTCACAAACAAAACGATATTATACGAAGTTATACAACACCTGCTCACAGAAGGGTATGGCATAGTAGCATAGCATAGCCATAGTAACTGTTACTTAATATTTAATAATACAAATTTAAGAACATAATTATTGGGCGAGTGATTATGGAGTTTATGGACTTTAAAGTCCCTGTGGGAATCTTTCACCCATTTGCGACACAAACAGAAGAAACTGCAGACTATGACTAAATTGATATGATTTGCATAATGCAGTCACTGTCTAGAATAACTGGGAAGGTCTAATTATGTTTAACAGGTTATGTATGATGACAAACAGCTATCAAGGAAACGCTATTTCTACCTTACCATTTTCAAATTGGCATCATCGTACACGCATTGAACTTGAGGAATCTCCTTCTGTTGCTCAGATTTCTGCACTTCACTCCGACGCTTACAGCAACAACACTAAAAATAAATTAAGCACTGTAAATGTATGCATTTAGTAAAATATTCCATTGACAAATGTCTTACCTCAGAAGACTGTTTCAGACAACATATTTAGCATCACGCATAGTGTACACGCATGTAAAACATGTATAGTATGACATGAAATTTTACCCATTTTTAGATCCACATAAATTAATTTTCTATTGGTTGACATGGCAACAGTATACTATTAATAACAAGACGGGGTAGGCAACGCTTGAATTGTGTCATCCTTCAAACATTGGTTGTAATGTAGATTTGTTCTAAAATTAATTTCCTACCGATGATGATAATGAAAATGTTTACAGCTTTCAATACATTGATGACTCTATTCTCAGACCACAGGTGCCTGTTATACTATTGGATACCCTCGTAATAAATACAATATTTGTGACAGGCAGCTGCCCTCATACATACTGCTATACTTACGTAGAAAAGAATTCCCAAGATCAGACACCCAACAACTGAACACGTGACTGCGATGATGATGATATCCAATCGTTTGAGGCCAGTAGGCTCTGGTTGTGGCATTGGTTTTGTTGTTGGTGCAGTTTGTGGCTCCGGATAATGATTGAATCTCTCGTAATTCTTGCTTTCAGGCATCCATTCCTTTTCTTCAAATGTCACAGTTAAGTCGCCACTCTTCACCTGAAATTATATAATATACCGATTAGAATCCAGTCAAGTTTACTTTTAAAAGAACTAATGTTGTTTTATTGATTTTTTTTTTATTGAGGTCCGTGGGGTGCGTTGCTACAGTAGAGACTATTAATGAACTACTCAGCTGAGCATCAAGAAATAGAAATATGGTTTTATATGAAAGGATCGTCGCCTAGGGTGAAAGATTCCCGCGTATGGGTAAAAGATTCCCGTTACGATGTTAAGCACCAAATTAACTAATTATATGAAAGGTGGCAACGGTGTATCAACTAGAACACTTGCTTAACCACTGTTACTGTCTATACTATCCAGCTATTTAATGTAGTTGAGTTTTAATTTTAAATGTGTCTGCCATGACTAATGTAGTTGGGTCCAACAGTCTTCAATGACAACTGTTAAGTAATATGAATAACCTTCTTCTCCAACACGTCTGCAATGGCGTCAATGGGCGAAGCACGATCTTCACTTTCGTCCCCTTTAAGGGTCGTCTTCACAATAACGCTCCCTTCAAAGACCTGTGATTTGGAATGGTAAAGCCAGATGAGGGTTTGCATTCCATTTCAATATAGTAAGAATGTAAAATTATTATTTTTATTTCATTATAATACGAATGTAAAATTATGCATTTAATTTAATTATAGTAAGAATGTAAAATTATTAATTTTATTTCATTATAGTATGAATGTAACATTATGCATTTCATTTCATAATAGTAAGAATGTTTTTAAAGTTGTTTTTGCAAATATTTCTGACAAGGGACTAACAGTTGATGTCATTGTGACAAATAATGTATACAACTGCAGAACCTATATGGGTATTACTTATAATTACACTGCTTGTAACAAACACTACCTCAATGTTGGTGATGTACTTCTCTACGTCAGCAATTGGTACGTTCTCTTTGAAAGAGTTGATGATGGCTCTGTAAAGACAGTTTAAGGAATGCATGTGACAATTACACGTATCTACAGATATTTCATCACAGATAACTGGAAAATGGTGACAACATCTTCATTCAGGTAATTTCAACTTCTGCTGACAGGACCACGTTGGTATTGAGTGGTGTTGTTTAAATAAGCTAGAATTTTCAATGTGGTTCTTTGAGACTGAAAATTACTGCTTTCACTTTCAAATCCACGATCTATTGACGAGAAATTCCACAATGTATGAAATGTACATCATTTTCAGTTCCTGTAGGGAAATAAAGACAGAATAGAGTTTTGTGTAGATCCACCTGGTCCAATATGATATATTTTAGGGGAGCAACAACTAAGTAAATGAACAAACAGCCTCAGTCCTCTAATATAAATGTACTTGTACATGATCTTTCCCCAATGATGCATCCACTGACTTAATCCAACTTGAGAATGTAATAAAATGTTCCATAGGATTGTCCGCCCGGATTGTGTAATGTGTTGCAGACACAAACAAGACACACGATACTGTCACAGTAACGCTCACAATCAAGGTATTTAATTGGGATTGGGAAATGGACTTACTGTTTGAATGAGCGCATGTTATCTTTGACCATAGAAAATGGTTTGTTGAACTTCAACACCAGTACAATCAGCACGGTTTCATTACGGGCTGAAAATATAGATAATAGTTAGAAATTGTAGCAGGAATTTGTAATCCTCTGTGTAAGCATTCAGATGATACTGTGGGAACAAGCGGGTCAAATGTTGTTTATATTTTTGTTATATCAAAACATGGAATATTTGTAGATTCTCCCCCCATATTTTTTTCTCTCCATAATTAGTAATATCAGAGACCATATATTTTAGATTCTGTATAGTCTCTGGTAATATCATGTATAAAAAATAAAAATAAATAATGATTAATAATAATAACATATAAATATGTAATATTGCATTCACAGATGATCTGGAATAATAAATGAATGGAATCCAAACATATGCTAACAAGGACTGACTGTGGTGCACTTACTACAAGATCCTGTGAGGGTGGTCTGTCTGGTGGTCTGGCCCATACCATTTACACACCAACACCTGTCGTCTGCGCACTGCTTGGGTTCGTAGTGACCTTTGCTGGTGCAGCGAGGTCGAAGGTCAGCTTCTGCCTTCAGACAGTGCTCCATCTCGCAGTACGAGCGTGTAACTGGAATAGTGTCACAGAGTAACTGACTTCAACGTCCACACACTAATATTTAATACCAGCATTCAACCACTAAATCATAACACTAATATTAATACTAATATTTAATACTGTAAATCCGGAAATTAATGCGTCACTAATTTAATGCGACCTCAAGCTTTTGGACATAAATGCGACAAGAATTAAATGCGATCGAC
>JAUTBT010012000.1:0-23697 GCA_032361225.1 Lepetodrilus schrolli
GTTTCCTCCTCCCCTAAACTGACAAGTCGTGATATAAGTGAAAGAATCTTGAAAGCGACTTAAAACCCCAATAAAAACAAAACACGACGTTACAAATCGTATCCCTTCTTAAATTGGCATCTAACTTATGAGGTGATAAACTTGGTCATAAAGTTAGGAGCTCCTAAATTTAGGAGGCCGTTGTGAAACGGGGGCCAGGACGCTAACGTCCATGACTGTGGCAAACACCATGGAAGGGATCCGTTCCAGTACGTCTTGCTTGGTCATCATGGACTGGGATGAATACATGAGTATTACAATGTCGAGCAAAACATATTCTGGATTACTTCACCATTGATGAACACTTCCTCGAAAGACATACCATTATGCGTTTAACGGATGTTAAATAGGTATTCTGGTCTGTGTTTCGAGGATGTTATGACCAAGAGTCAGTAACGTTCATAATGAGTATTAACATTCATTCCTTACGACACGTGTAGCCATTATCAGATACTCAATAATCACTAAAAACAAAATAACATTAGCCCAGGGCCTAAAATCGAATGTTATTAATTTATGCATTAAACTTATTTTTTAAATTTTGTTTTAAATCGCATAAAAACTTCCAAAAGGAAATCATCGGTTTCCAACTGGTTAATACATTTGTTCATTTATGCCAATAATCTTGCCCGCTGGTCATCGAGTTTATAATAACATCTTGAGCGCACGTCCATAATAATGAATTCCCCGAAGCCCAAATCACAGCATGGCATTAATGTGATTCAATATCTCATAATTTAAAAACGACATTAAAACTCTGTGATTGTTTTCAAGCACGCCATGACAGTATGCACATGTGCATATTATCTTCGCGGGTGAAACGAATTATCGGTATAAGTTATATAATATATCTGTCTCTAAAACATATAATCTTCCCTTAGTCGTTTATAATTACAATGAAAACTCCCACCAAACTCATGACATTTAATAGATGTTGTACGCCGCATATCTGTGAATGAACGATTCTCCCAGCGACGTAAAGCAACAACTCACTCACTCTGAATTTGGAGTAACGTTGTCGCAATCCTGTTTCCTGTTATAAACTGACGGCATTCTGAGATTATTTTCTGGAGATCATGTATCTACATATAAAGCTGATAGGAAATTCCCACACCACCTATTTACGTGTATTAACAGCCGTACAAGAGTATTTACAACCTATTACATGTCAATGCACACTTTATGTTTTAAGGGCATTCTAATTTATTACCATTGGTTTGGGACTCACTTTATATACTGTCATCTATATACTAGCTCTTTAAGCTCTTTAGGCTTTGTAGTTTTGTATGTGATTTGGACAGTATAATTGAAAGCATGAATGACAATTGAAAGTTGAACATATATCGGTATTTACAAGACAGGTTTCCCCAAGGCTAGTTCACGGGCATAATGATGCGTATGCTCAAAGCAAACAGTTCCCCAGTTCAGAGGCTGAATGATGTGCATGTCCAAGGCAAACAGCCATCCGTCATATTTTATCTCAGGCCCCAAGATTAAGAAAACTTTCTTGAGTACGATTTCCCCATGAAAATCGTACTCATGGGTAGTATTCGATTCATCACTCGATCAACCCTAGGGTATATTCTATGTGATAAAGCAGTTCAGTCGAAGAAGTGAGTCAATTTGATTATTGTTTAAAGTTGTTCACATATTGATTCATTCGGTTTTTACTCCTGTCGTTCGATTCAAGCACTCATTGCGCATGCACCATGACCCAACACTCGTACCAGTAGTGTCGTGAATAGAATACTACCAAAAGGTTTCGAAATCTCGGGACCTGGAAACAGTTGGGTATATATTCTAACTTATTCTCATATGATGACTGAAGCTGATTAAAAACAAAAAACAACAATAAATGACCAGCATATCTCGCCGATATTATAATTATTACAGTAGACTCTATAGAAATTAATCTGCTAGCAGCTCCATTGCAGTTCGTTGTGAAGGTAGTAGTGTCTGACACCATAGAATTAACTTTTCATAGCATACAATGGTATCCATAGTACCGGTATACGAGTATATAATTGGCCTTGGACAACTACTTCGTTGTAGCGGTAAGCCGATACACACGTCATATATTATACACATTGTGATTATGACGTTAATTATCTGACGTTTGCAATGGAGGAAGTTATACAGTCTATCCCTTGATGGAATATTATAGATGAGATTACTGTTATTGTGTGAATACATCGAGGTCATATATCTTACTGTTATTGTGTGAATACATCGAGGTCATATATCTTTGTAATTTGCGTGTGTGTGTGTGTGTGTGTGCGTGCGTGTGTGTGTAAATACCTGTATTTATATGTCCAAACTAATATGACATTTGTGTGAGAGAGAGAATGAGTGTGTGTGCGTGCGTGTGTGTGCGTGTGTTTGTGTTGGTGCGTGTGTGTGTACACATGTATAATTATGGGTTTGCGCATGTTGGTTGCATGGCAAACACATATTGTTCTTCCAGAACGTAAGCATTTCTGAACCAGAAGACATCTTTGTTCAGCATACTGCAATGGAATCATGTCTAGAGAGATGCTGGTAAGACAATCAGGAGATGTAGGAATTTACATGAAAGGGATATGAAGTTGAAAAGGAACAGAATACATTAAATCTTGTTTATTTCCTACAACACCGTATTCATTCAGGACAGGAATTACTCTCCATTAATGCTATGTCTAATTATTACAAAGTCTGTTGACTTAGGATGTTGTATGAAACTTCACCTGGGTCCATTTGCACGACGGTGTTGTAGACTACAATAGTTGTAGGGACATACAATTGCAGTTACAATAGTTGTAGCGCGGTCTTATTCAGATAGCCTACAAGACTTACAACTATTGTAGTCCTACAATGGTACTTAATGAGATATATGGCATAGTAATATTAAATACACAATAATTAAACTCAAAATAACGTTTGTGAATTGCTATTTTTATACGTAAAGCCAAACGCAATCTAAAACGATGATGTCTTGACGTTAATGGATTTGCTCGATGGAGTGTTCGACGAGCACTGATTCCTGCAGTATGGAGTCCATGTGACACCTTTTGATGACTAATACGACGATCCTACAGACCTTGCAGATGACGTCACAGTTAGGAGCCTCTGTTACGTAAGTGTAAAGTTCCAAGGTGGCGGTCTTCCCAGGGGATTGTAATCTTCGGAAGACCACTCCGAAGACAGTCCATGGTGACACCAGTATGCCTTAACCTGCGCATCAGTCTGCATATTGTTGTTTTTGTGCAAACGTCGTAGCAATTATTGCATATGAGGTACCAGCTTGTGCAATTCCAATTTTTACGTGTTTTTCTTTGCAATTGAACTGTATGCTTTCACTTATGAGTGATTTAATAACCGTGGTGATTGTGAACAGGTGATACACGTGTTTTACGAAACACGCACACAATTCATTGTAAATGCAACAATTATGATTCGCTTGATCATAAACAATATAATCTATTGAAACTTAATATTTAACTAAATTAGGCATATCGATACTGGCATATTTCGATCGATATTGGCTTGATTGACGTATGAAACCTTGTGATGACAATGTTGTACCTGTAGTTTCATTCAGATTGGTAAACGCGCACAATCTTTAATACGATCTCTGCCTGTTATCAATACAACTGTCCGTTTGGGTATCCTTTGTCGAAGTACACTATCCAATGTTGCACAAACTTATATCCTGACCCTGTAGAAAGAAGACTAAAGATCATACTTTACATGAATGGACTTTTTATTCATCACAGATAAATCTGTACAATATATATAAATCTCTAAAAGTCTCAACATTGTATGAAACAAACATAATTAATTAATTAATTATGAACCACTACTTCAGATAGTTGATGGGTGGGACATAAACGGGATGACATGTACATAACATCCGGGGACAATGTGTGTGGAACAACCCTTGTACATACTGTAAGTTTCAATATAAATTCCTGTCAGCTATTTATTACAACAAACAAAGCTAGACGGTGCAAATACTTTGTCAGTAATATTAATATAACTGTCTGCTGCTTTCCATATACTCTGTACACAGTAGAAACCAGGGGAGTCCTGTAGAAAACGGCGTAACTCTAAGGTAACCTTGTTATATATGTCTCCAACCTTAGCCGTAGGTGTAGCCTATGGTTTTGGTTGGGGTTAAGGTTACCCTAGAGTTACGACATTTTGTACAAGAATGTCCAGAGCCACAATTATGTAATATCATGTTCTTCTCGCTTCCGGTTTATAATATTCACTTCCGGTTTATTCACTTCGGGATAGGGCACTTCTTGTAAACTCCCGTGGGAAGGAGATCAATAGCGGGTAGAAAACATTAACATACAATTTCCATTAGTGTCCTATATTGAAAGGACGATAAATAATATTACATTTTCATCTGTACAGCCATTGACTGGTGAGCGTATGGTTCTGTCAATATATGGGTACCATGTTAACCATCTAATGTCAGTAGTAAAGACATAACATATAGAATAAATCTACAAAAATAACATCTTAAGTTTCGGAAATGGTGCCAGTATATTCAAGTACAAACTAACACATAACATAAACACGTAATGGTAACAAATCGCATGAGGTGATTTCTAAACAATACTATGGGTGTAATTATTATCCCTGGCACGCCACGATCTAAATAAGACTTTGTACTAAAATAATGTACAGTAACATTAATTATGCTAGACATGGCACCAATGGAAAATTAACAAAAGGTGGTAAAACGTACATCATATAATATACAACCATCAACTAATACAGTATAGTACAGTGACAAGTTTTTGTCTGTTCAGCATGAAAGGCAAGTATGTGTAACGTCTTAGTTGGATTTCCTTTTAAATTGCAAAAATGAATCTGTTTTGTATTTAGAATAGAGTATGCAAATCGATGTAAATTCTTGGGGGGAGACAACAGCATTATCAAGATATGGTTGGGTTGCGCAGGTAAATGGCATCGTATGACACAAAAATAATTTACACATTTATGTAAATACATCAATGTTACTATATTGTACATAATAATAAGAAGCACAAATTAATATTTTTTCTCTGATATGAATTAAATATATAATTCCAATTTGCAGTACACATTTTATATTAGTGTTTCATCGGTTCTTATTATTTAGGCACAGTTTATAAACTGTCTCATGTTGCCACCATGAAACGAGATGTACATGAGAGAACAATTTGTACAGCATGCTTGTGCAACATCAAACCGATTCACACCTACATACTAATAACAGGCAGTGATGCGGTGTGATGTGGATATTACCTAGAATTAATTAACAATACAATGGCATGTACACATAGGTATTTACATACTATTAACGGACATTACGAAACGAAATAATATGACCATAATCTTGATTCACTAGTAAGGAAATGCTATACATGGTTTCTAATAAAACTTGACAAAGAGAAAAACCTAAAAGAAAACAACATAATAGGTTTATATATTTTTTTATCTCAAAACCTATTTTCAGTTTACGGTGAAACTAGCGAGAACAATTATAGAATGGTTGTTGCTTTCAAATTTGGTTTTCAGACGCGACAATACGGCCTCATAGAAATAACACAATAACCCAAGGAACCACAACGGTACGTCCAGGAACTCTCAAGGATACCCAAAGGAACATCAGGCCCCGAGATTACGAAACTTGTACGAGTACGATTTTATGCTCCTCAAAGTTTTGTTCACAAATCACCATATGAAATTTGAGCTTGATCATGAAACCTTAGATAAACTTATAGGAGTCACGTAGCTCTACCATAATTCTGTGGAACGAGGGTATGGAACTCCTAAGGTTTATAAGGTTTATGGGATGAAATGGAAAAGAAATGTGTGTGGATTGCACCAGCAGATGAAACTAAAAACCAAACGTTAAAATATGGATCGTTTTAATCGTTTAAAATAGAACACATAATATGACGTAAAGGAAGTTTTTCAACATATATAACCGTCATAATATAAAATGGTGACATCGTATGCATAAATATAAGAATACTATATTATACTTAGTACTTTCAAAGATATATTAACTCTATCGGCAGTATATATCTACACACATGCATTGAAAAATAACAGAGAACCGTGATAACATCAACACATAAAGATGAGTGTGTACAAGACGTATGGTACAAACATGATATGATACAAATTCAATGAATCTATTTGTAACAGAAAAGCAGAGCATTGTAATCACCGATCTTTTATACACAGGTCATAATATTCAACAATGCAGGCTTCCGGTAAAAGTTTGGTACAAGTACAGGTGTCGAGGGAACGGTGTACAAATACTGACAGGTACATGTAGGGGTGGGGAGTGGGTTGGGGGGGGGGGGGGTATACCAAAAAAAATATAATCACGTGGGCAGCAGGTTGTCATGGTATCACGCCGAGATGTCAGGAACAAATTTTCCCCGTTTTGATGATAGGATGCCAATAGTCTGCCGAGCGGTGAGGGTGTTCCATGATTTCGTACCAGTGTTCCAATTGTTCTCCATGACTATACCAGCCGAGGTCCACCTGGAATTAAGGTCAAGGTCACAGACAATGCTTGAAGGTCAACTGTAGAGAAATATTAATGTCAAGGTCAGAACATATATAGGTCAGGTTAATTTTGATTGTAGTGATAACGGCTGTTGTAGATAAGAATAAAATGTATTTTTTTTCTTATAACGATTGTATTAATTACCAGGGAAAGTACTTTGTTTGTTTGAGAACATTTTAATATTATCACATCATGGTCTGTTTTCGCTGTTGCCACTATGAAAGCGTATAATTATATTCCATTAGTGTCACAGTGCTTCAGATCTGAGTTGATAATTCCTCATAATCATAGATAAACAGGTCCACCAAAGGATTGTAATAGCTATAGAGGACGTATTCATTCGGGGATACCTAAATGACAATTTCTCATCTTCTTCTAAATGCAACTCGGAATCTACATTTATAAGGACAGCGTGTAATCTTTGCTGCTCATTCCCCGAACAAATCTGAATGCCTTCAGGGGAATACGAAGGAATAGGTGGTTAATTCATAATTGCTATGTACCGAGTACTTTTGACAGCGCAGGACGACATCTCGAGAATTACTTATTAATTCGATGAAAGTCACTTGCACAAATGGTAACCGGATGTCACCATTGATATGGATAATATGACGTCACAGATGAATGGTGATGATCCCCATCCACGGAAAGTGAACAATTTATGGTGTTATTTGTATTAATTTGTTTCAGACGCTTTTTGTATGATCCAGAGAACGTCAACATTTCGGATTTGAGTATATGATGGGAAGCAGATATCTATCCCCTAGTATTGGCGCCCACGGTTCTAAGACAGCGTTTTCAACATTGTGACGTCATTGCTATCCATTGTGGTGCTGTTGCTAGGCCCCGATTTCTGGAAACAAACTTGAGCTTGTGATTTTATTCAGCTGAGATTTCTTCCATTGACTCTGTGCTGTAACGAGTAAAAACGCAAACCCAGCGTATATTTTATTCAAGTTACAGCACTGAGTCGATGGGAGAAATCTCAGCTGAGCAAAATCTTAAACTCAAGTTTGTTTCGAGAAATCAGGGCCTGTTTTGGTAATATTGCTACAACGGCTAATTGACTTTACATGTAATGTGCAATATTTTCCTTATGAATGTTCTTAGAATGAATGTTTAGTAATACGATACATAGAACAGCCGTTTCTTTGGATACCATTAATGTTAACGCTCGTTAACGTGGAGAGGGTTAATAAGATATATAACTCGTACTTTACCATCTCAAATAACGGATTAAGTTCTCAAGTATTACCAAATATTACAATAACACTAAGTATTGCACAACGAAGAAGGTGGTCTCAGAATGATAAACATAGATTACTTTATTAAAGCTCTAAAACTTTCCACCCTTCGTCGTTTTCTACTAAAATAAATTTGTCAAATCCTTGTAATATTCCTTTCTCAAATACCTAAAATCTATTTATATCAGATTGCTAATATAGAGAATCCTTATTGGAATGATATTTTTAAAATTTGGTTCCAGATATCAGTAATATTCAGGATGTTCTATTTGAACCAATCTGGTGTAATCACCAATCCTTTAATACATCACTCTTTATTAAAAACTGGGGAAAAAAAAGGAATTTTCCAAATAAATTATTTATGTAATTCTGACGGAATCATGTCATTTCCAAAATTAAAAACTATATATGATATTAAAGGCACCTTTCTTGACTATTGCACTGTAATAAAAAATATTCCCAAACAATGGAGAATCTTTATTGACAATACTCCTATTCTTCCATTGTACAGTTTAGGATTAAACAGTGCAACCCATAAAGTATTTTCATTTAGTAATGTGTATGATGTATTCTTTGTTTCTACTGGAATAAACGTCTTTATAAAAGTAAAAAGGTATTGCACGTATCTTCACCTTTCTGGTAACAAAAATTTTAATTTTACCCAGGCGACGTTAATTAAGTAATTAAGCAATACTAGAAATACTAATTCAATCATTCAATTTAAAGTAGCCTATATTTTGAAAATTATCGATTTCAAAATTATATGATTTCAGATAACTGAAAGAGGAAGGTACGTACTGATGTAGTATATGGATAATCATGCCCTCTTTTGACATACTCAATAAATAATAATAATAATAATATCAATAATAATAATAATAATTAGACTTACATAGCGCAAGTGCTTCCATGCAACGCCAACGGGACATGCTCGCAGCGCATTATCAATGCGACGCCATTAACATCTAAATACGTTGTCTGAACGTTCTAGGAACACACAACGCTCTCCAGCTCCATGCTGGGAGGAGGGACCAGTGTGCCGAAATCAGCTAAGCTGGAAGGCGACTGTCAAAGCAGTAAACCCCACCACCGTTCTAGGAAGATTCAACGTGCTTTCCATGATAAAGTGTCACTACGCTATATTAAACGCGACTAAATTGAAATTAGCTACGGAGATAGAAACCGAATCCTAAAATGGATTCTGATTGACAGGAAACAGGGTTGTCTTGTAATTACTATACTACTTCACTGCATAATTAGATTAAAGTAGGTTACCGATTATCCCCTTCGTAAAGAATTTCATGAAATTCGTGATGAATTTATACTATATAAAAATAAGAAGGTAGACGACATTGCCTAGTATATGTCATAACCGTCATATCGGACTGACTGTTATAATAATAATAGTAAACCAATTATATGATAATGATAATAATAGCAAACCAATTATATGATAATAATAGTAAACCAATTATATAATAATAGTAAACAAATTATATGATAATAATAGTAAACAAATTATATGATAATAATAGTAAACCAATTACATGATAATAATAGTAAACCAATTATATGATAGTAATAGTAAACCAATTATATGATAATAATAGTAAACACAATGAAAGATACCAATTCTATAATAATACAAAGAGTTGGTAAAGATAAGTAATTTTAAAAAGCGTGCGAATTACTGCTTCTCTTCAGAATCATGCTTTTTTAAAACAAAATCTATTGATGAAGTCTCACGGGATCCGTGAACAGCCAACTTAATGGCTATTTAACAAATCTTGAAACAATTCCCTTAAATACTAATTCATTGGAATAATAAAACCCTTACTTACGATATTTATAAGAAATAATAACGAAAAATATATTTATTTAATATAAAAACTTTAACTTTAACTAAGAGAAAGAAATTGAAACCGTGGTTATTTCTCGTTAACTTTGATATAATACGTGATAGAGCTGTTGCCGTAGTACACTCGTGTATGAGGATACCACCCACATTATTATCTTTCATTAATTTTAATATTATATTCGACAGAGCCTCATGTAACGCAAACATTAATGAAAGATAATAATATAGGCCATATCCTCACACACTCATATAATAACCGTTATTTATAGGCTTCTATCAGGGGATATCTGGAAACTCATGTACGCAAACAAAGTCATTCTAATGTAACATTAACTTCAAGCTTAGATACATCATCGAAACACAAACTCAGTGACTGCTCTAATACCATGTCAGTAGCGTACGTAATGAGGCATTGAGGGTGTCAGCCAAATACTACGAGATTGACGTTACAGTTATTTGAGAGTTACGCTGTTTTGTACTTAAGAGTTGCGCCGTTTTGTACTCAGACTTACGCCGTTTTGTACTCAGAGTTACGACGTTTTGTACGCATAGTTGTGCCGTTTTCAATCTAATTAAAATTAGATCTCGTTTCCTTCCTGATACATGTTGACATTCATATTTTCTACAGCGGAAATTTAGACATTCATTTAACCATTGTGAAAAAGAACTAATTTAATATTTCCAGCTTCACATATTTGGAACCGTTGCTAATTGTTCACGACTTAAGGGTGCATAATGAATAAGCGCAATCGTTGAGTAGATCAAGACATATGATTATGTGTGATATGACCATATTGGATTGTCATTATACCAACGACGAGAAGTATGTAACTGATCTACAAATCTCCAATAACTGTCACATGTCTGCAACGCACGGACATTTATGGAGACCTCTCAAGAAATAATACATCATTTCCTTTCCAATTTACAAAAACGGCGTCTGAAATATGACAGTTGTCATTTGATCAAAATGGAAGGAAATAGATCTATCAAGGGTAACGTAATTTTCTGTATAACAGACCTCACTGTTACCACTTGTAGGATCGTCAGGACTATTTTATGTGATGATAACAATTAAGTATTTGATTTGCTTGAAAATATTAAATATTACGCCCTACAGTCTGTTTTAGTTTTCCTCACCTGGCCTATTTTGTGAACCCCTGTCATCATGTCTTTGTGCAGCATGTGGAAAACAAAGACGTGGCCCAGCAGCTTTGGGTTCTCTCTGTTGATCTCGAACACGCATTGGTGATGCCAAACAGGGTCTTGAGTATTCTGTCGGACTTTGGTCTTGTGTTTGCCCTCTCGGACCCCGTTAACGTACATTTCCACTTTCACGTAGGGGTCTGAAGGGAATGTCGGAAATGTGTCATTAGAACCATAGACATACACATTTCATATATATATATATATATTTCTCATATATCTCATGACAAAATCACTAATATTCATGAAACGTTCAAAGAGGATTTCCCCAGAATTTCAAATAGATGTTGAAAACTGTAAATGGATCCATACATACAATTGCATTTGACACTATATAACGGGTACTGGATGAAATACGTCCACACGTATAATATGGTATGCTAATGTAGTTCGATGCCAAAATTTCACCAATCCATTGTTGAATACGAGTGTACTACTAATACCATGAGAGAAAAAGAAATCTCTCGTGTCCAGAAATGTCCAGTGACAGTTCCAGTGGGTGGATCGTGATGATGGATGATCAATTTCTGACTCACTTATTGCACCTAGTAGCGACACTCGAGGAAGGTTCCGTCCCTCCAGGACGTTGAACACTATCTTGCCTGCCACCGGCTGATAACAACCTGATATCCTCAGGTCCCCTTGGTGCAGCTGAAATCAACAACAATCAACTATACTACTGTACTTGTGTTGTATAATTGTAATTGTATTGTGATTATTATATTGTGCTGCATTGTATTGTATTCATTGTATCATATTACTATTGCATTGTATTGTTATTTTAGTGTACTGTATTTTATTGAGTTGCAATCTGCCAATTACCAACTATAATAGCAACTATAATAGCTAAACGTAAAACTAATATTGTGTTGTATTGTACTGTATTGTATTGTATTTATTGTATCATATTACTATTGTACTGTATTGTTCATTTATTGTGCTGCAGTAGTACTATTGTATAATTGTATTGTATGTATTGTATAATTGTATTTATTGTATCATATTACTATTGTACTGTATTATTAATTTATTGTATTGCAGTAGTACTATTGTATAATTGTATTGTATGTATTGTATAATTGTATTCATTGTATCACATTACTATCATACTTTTTGTTATTTTTATTGTATATTTGTATTTTGTTGGTACATATTGTACTGTAATTATTATGCTGCAATTATCGTATTGTATCGTAGTTTTCTATTGAATTCAATTGTACTTATCTTTGAGCGTTAAAACATCTAGCAAACATTCACATGCCAGCTGTATATTACTTCGTGTCTTCACCAAATGATTTTAATATATCAATTATAGAATTCATGGTACATTAACTTTTTCTTAAAGGAAATGCTTACTAGCTTCTATTTTAGTGTACGTATTTTTCAGTTTACGAGATTTGCATGAGAAGGTCATAATTACTTAGCTGACACATCTATGATTTACAATTATGGACGGCAAAATAATCGATATTTCACAGTTTATTAACCGCAATGCACTTCTAGAGATGTCAAGATTATTATATATTCCTATCGTACTTGTTAACATTCAAGTACATCGCCTAGAACTGGAACTATTACGGCCATTGACCAGGCAGAGCAGGTGGAATATATATATTTTGATGTTTGTAAAATATTGACCAATATTCGTGAGAAGTTTAAGGAAAGATTGTTTTTGTTCAGAGCGTAGAATCAAACACGGAAAATGGTCAACGGTTGAACATGTATGTAAGCAAACATATCGAAATCAAATTCAACCAGGTAGTTATTTATTTATCTATAATTCGATTACGAGTATCGAAGATTATTATGCATCTTGAATTACTCAAGAAAGTTATGATACACATTAAAGTCGAGACAGTTACCCATATTCTTGGCTTAAGTTATATGTGCGCATATTACCATTGCGCAATGGTAACAAACAATCTGTACGTAGAATTCCGCATATTTCTGCCTGACCGGAACAACACGACGTTCTAACGAATCGGATATGCAATCCTATGAAATTGGTATGAACTATATCTGAAATAGTTTATGTTCCAAAGACCCCCACGTAATTTTATGTTATTAAGGAACACAGCCAAGTTAAACCCAGTTCTATCAGGAAGTATTACTATCTATTTATACTCGGCCTAACTCTTTGACCTTTCTGAGCGTGTATTTGAGAGTCGGTCAGGAATCTGCGACACCAACGTCCCCCCCCCCACCCCCACCCCGGTCCACATCTCCCTTACGTCTTTCCCCACCCATCAACGCGAATGATCCTCCAGCGACGAGCGGATCTTATGTCCAGTAAGAGACGAGATCTGGTCTTCAAGAAGAGATTAGCCTGGGAGCCTATTTGACTGCTACTGTCAATCCCAACCAGCTGGTAGGACGATAAAGACATAAGACTAGCTGCCGTGTTTCGTGAGCTGCTTTACAAGCAACCAGAGCGATGAAAACCGGCACTTTTCTGGACTTAGCCGCTAGACAATACGTCTGTCTGTCTCCTAGCTAGGTTGATTACTCGGTTATCAGGACTTGGGACATGTGCTAAATACATCGAACAGTTCTATTGATAGCATTGCCCCCTCTTCTTCCACTTGTCTGTGGATTAGGTTGATGACATGTGCACATGCATGCTGATAGAACCTCTTTACATGCAAAGATGTCTAATAATGGGCGACAAGGCGTTCTCGGTTGCGGCTCCCATTTCTCTGGAACAGCGTTCCTGTAGCTCTCGAAGCCATACCATTTAAACCCAAGGCATGTCTGTATTGTCCAGTCTTTTTAATCTGCTAGTATATCCCTTGTACCCGCCGCTGAGCACCTCCACGACAGACAACACCATATCGCCAATTATTTGACATCTTAGCATGTGAAGAGGAGCTATCAGCATGCATGACATTAGTCGTTATTTGAGTACATTATTATTATTATTACTATTATTATTATTGTTATTATTATTATCATTATTATTTATTATTATTGTTATTATTAATTATTATTGTTATTATTATTATTAATAATAATATTGTTATTATTATTATTACTATTATTATTACTATTATTATAAATTATTATTATTATTTATTATTATCATCATCATTTATTATTATTATTATTATTATTATTATTATCATCATTAGTATTATTATTATTATCATTATTTATTTATTATTTATTAGTTTTCATTTCTCAGAGAAACTCTTTGGGAAAGTCTTGCTTCACTTGTGAGATGAATGAACGCTTTAATACGACCGCTTTTGAACAGGCTATAAGCATGAAAAGCGCGCTTTAGAAATACGTTATTTACTATTATTTATCACATAACAGGAGTTTTTGAGTGGAATTAACCCATGCTATAAATATAAATATTTTCACTAGTGCAATAACATAATTGATTTTTATATTTGTATTCATACGCGATATCAAAGTCTTTTTGGAGCTCTTTTAGAGCTTCTTCTTGGGACTTAATTTGTCGAATATAAAGTTAAACGATTTCTTCAATTAAATATGTAAACACATTTATTAATATTACCACATTTACTTGGAACTATATTTTGTCCGCCTGTTTTAACCCAGTTCCCAAGATGCACACAACTATCAACCTATCAACCAATCACTGATGCGAATTACTCTATATTCGACAGTGTAAAACCAACCAACTTCGTGCACCCAGAACAGGACAACATTTTATTCTCCCACGGGTCGCGTGTTGTAAGACCTAGAGGGTGTAATAACTGTCTATGATTTGCCTGTCTGGCTCGCTAATTAGCTTCGACAGGCTGGTTACTGAGACCACACACCATCAGACCTTTTAATATTTGCTTATATCCAGAGATGCGGCTTAATAGAACACAGTAGGGTCCAATAAGAATAGGGTGTATCCATCAATCAAACAATGATGCCGGACTCGATGGAAACTTGATATAAAATCATTGGGGGTGATCTGTACACCGTGACAGTTGTAAACACGGTGCTGGGTCATTTCGGAAGACCAAGTATAGTAATCGAGGAAACGTTAGCGATTCGTTAGGAACGAATTTCTAGACAATATCTATAGAGGTATTATAAGCAGTATGCTGCATCTCCGATGTAGAGGAAATGTATTGGTAAGAAAGTTATAAATATACTGATGAACTAAGTACGTCGTCCTAACAACAATCCTTGAAGCCTCGTTAGGTCTTGGACCACGAAAATGTCGCACCACGAAAGTGTCTCTGTATATGGTATTTGTGTATAGATTACACCGATGAGAATGCAGTTCGCATTCATTCATATATATGTACCTCATAGCGCTAGTGTGCACCATCTAACGCCAGCGCCCAAAGGTCATAGCCAGCCCGGAATGATACAAATGAATGGACAAGGGACACATTTCACCAGTGCTATTTTATCTAGTGCATTGGTTGATCTCGCGAGCATGCAAGATACCGGTAACTGGGAATCATTTCCAACTTTTCAATTATACTTTTCTATTGCAACAAATGTAATAGTGTTGTAATTTTATAACGTTGTAATAGTGAACAATTCGAAGTAAACCTGCGATCTCATCGTAAATCTACATCAACATACAAGCGGAAGTTATTCAAGTTGTGGGCCAAAGGTTATCCTACATAACATGAAAGGACTGGATCTGCCAGTTGCATAACTTAAACTAGTTCATTGCCAGTCCGACAGGAAGTAGGCGTTATGCCAAAATAGAACCAGATAAAATGGCACGTCAGTCTCGCGTACATTAGCATGTTACAACAGAGCAGACCTCTGAATAGCTAATTTCCTGTAAAATAATTATCGCGTGATGAATCTTTTCTGGTCATCAAACATGATTATCTGATGCCATGAGAACAATCTATATATCATGCGCAAGACTATGTAATTATGACTATTTATAGTATATTTGATATCTCGACAAACTGCATTGCTCAGATGCTAAACCGTCATAGAATCTCCGAATCTTTCTAACTGTGTAATAACACCCCCGGGTCTGGTTTATCCAACAGCAACAAAGAGATCTATAGATGTCCATGATTGATCGCCATAATTAAATTTATCATATATGTTTCCACAGAACGATAGTAGTTCTACGAGGGTCGTAACTTCCATACTCGAACATAGAGTTAGGACTCTCGTAACGCTACGATCTTTCTGTGGAACGGGGGCCTGGGTTCTCCTGTAGGAACGGCGTAACTCTAAAGGTCATTATAGACTAGGCGATTTTTATCGCCGCAACAATGTTCCCATACGTTGAGGCAGCATATGTCTCCGCAACACTTTGCTATACATTATATAAGACCGTATACGAAAAAGAATATGTTCCTAGTCAAGGCGATCTGAAATTTCGTCGTCGCAACACATGGTAGACAAGCGATTGTTCACTATACACTAGGCAACCAATATCGCAGCACTGTTGCTGTTGCTGCGATAAAAATCGCCTAGTCTATAATGGCCTTTAGGTAACCTTATCTCCAACCGTAGCAATGGTGTAGTCTAAGGTTTGAATTATGCTAAGGTTACCCTAGAGTTATGCAGTTTCGTACAAGAGAACCCAGGACAATAATCGAATAATTTTATTAAACTATCTGCATCCTAATTCTGATTCCTTCCAAATCGCGTGGGTTATTATGACCGCCGGCCCATACGACTTCCGGTGCGTTGTTATATCAATGGTTGATCGATATGTCATGTTCTTCGAGAATGTTCATGTCCGCAATTATAATAAGTACATGTGAATTTATTCTGATGAAATGCATCATCCATATTTTATATTAAAATAATGTTATTTCATGATGTATAGTGTAATAAAGTATGGGTTTACCATTACAAGCAATAACAGGCTTAAGCAAAAACAAAAAACAAAAACAAAAATAATATAAACTAAAAACAGAAGAAATATAAATTACAAAGAAGAATAAGCAAACAATTAACGAAATAATAACGAAAAAGAATATATATAAAAAATATAAACTTTAAGAGAAGGAAAAATAGGATTGGAAAACAAAGAAAGAAATAGCAATAGGTTGAAGCAAAAATAAAAAAGATATATAAAAACATAAACTAAAACTAAAATAAATATAAATGAAGAATAAAATACAAATAACGAAATAATAACGAACAAGAACACAGGATAAAAATAAAATATAAAATATTTCTTGAATGTACAAGTTAGTAAACAATGTCAATGACTCACTCTGTACACCGTCTGTGGCATGAGTATCAGGTCAACCAGGCCACTAGTCAGCTTCTCCACGTCCATCAACTTGACAGATCCGACTCCCACCAGGTGGCGCCGCGACACGTGGTGGGAAGAGTACACCTGGAACTCCAATGCAGCTTCGTCGTTGATATCCGTATCAGTGATGTCCTTAATGGCGAACTTTTCCAAGAAAAGGGGATCCTAAGAATTAAACAGGAAAAATAAATATAACACGTACACAGTATTTAGAAATATTAGGATAACTTCTCCAAGTACTACTAGTTTGAATCTCAATGACCTAACGTTAGGTTTATTATTTGTTCAAAATTACCCCTTTATTCATAAATCGTAAAGGTTCTTTTGATTTGTCCAGAAAATTTAAATAATAACGCCATCCAAGAGATGAAGACAATGCAGGTTTTCGAACAGCATATATACTTAATTTACATATTAAAAAATGAATTTTCACATACTAGTATTGGACTACGTGCACAGTATGCTTACTGCATGCATCTATTGAAATCCAATTTATTTCCAGTATTGAATTTCCTGGCATTTATATATAGGGCACACACATCAATGTTCAAGATTCTTTACAACTCCAGCGCCAAAATATCCAATAATTACTCAAGCCATTTCTGACCATCATGTGACATTTCCTGATAAGGATTGAAAATTAAACTCAGTCAAGGTTACACTGAAGTATTCAAGTCTTCGTCTACTCTCTATGATTACAACAATTTCATTAACACCACCGTGCTACAGTTAAGAATGTTGAAACCAGAAGGCACTGGAAGAGATCTGGTTCAGAAAGGTGAGCCCTTGATAAAGCACAGAAAGGACAGAAAAGACAGAGAAGACAGAAGTCATGACCTTATGGAACATCTGGACTTTAGAGACAGATGAAATCAGACGGCGGACAACCGACAGAGAACACAGTCGCTGTATATGCGGTTCTCTTTCACAGTAGATGAAAGTCAGCTGTTGTCTTGTCCTTGTCGGTGTTTTTGTGTTTGAACGCACTTCCACTGTCGTTGACGGAGAAACGACGAACTTCAGCGAATTATAGCTTACCGTTATCTATTTGTTTTAGTTTCTGGTATTCATTTGAAAGTTATGCATTCTCTTTAGTAGATAAATTACGAGAGTCAGCATTACGTCTACTGTTTTCTTGGTCAGTGCTTTGGTTAGAAGTATTTGCAAGTATTGCTATATTTTTTACTGAAAAACAAGCAACGTCAACTAAATAGATTACGGTTGTCTGTTTGTTTTCGTTGTTAGTACCGTATGCATATGAAAGTTATGCCTTCTATTTGACGGAGATATTAAGAAAATCAGTATCATGTCCTATCCGGTTACCGTCGGCTTGGTCAGTGTTCTGGTTCTGTATTTGAACGCAATACGTTCTTTTGGACAGAAAAAAGAAGAAAATGAACACCGTGTCCTACCGCAGTCTTTTTGGTTCTGCATTTAAACATAATGCGTTCTCTTTGACGGAGAGATTAATACAAATCTGCGCCATGTCTTACCGTCGTCTTGGTCAGTGTTTTGGTTCTGTATTTGAACGTTCGTCCAGGGACCAGGAAGGCTTTCACGTAAGGGTTAACATCGACATCTTTGGGCATTCCGGGGATACACAGACTTTGTGCCTGAAATAAGCAGAAACATTTCCGTAATAATAATAATAGTAATAATAATAATAATAATAATATAATAGTAGTAGTTATAATAATAACAATATACTACTACTACTACTACTACTACTACTACTACTACTACTACGTATGAATAATAAGAATAATAATAATAATATACTAGTAGCAGTTATAATAATAACAATATACTACTACTACTACTACTACTACTACTACTACTACGTATGAATAATATGAAAAATAATAGTAATAATAATAGTAATAATTACAAATGTAAATAATATGAATACGTGTATGGAGCCAAATCCATATGCTATCACGTGCTCAAGGCGCTACATTTATTTGTGACCTTTATACTAAAGTAAACTAATTTTACGTACAGCTGTACTAGATTGCCGCAACATATGCACGAAATTAGGGTACATTGATTGATTCTGTCTGAAATTTGCGCATTTGTTTAATGCACATCAATTAAATGCGACCATACGGCGATCGTATTGTTCGCATTAATATCGTGCTCGCATTAATTTCGTGATTTACAGTGTATTATAATTGTGAATGTATAATACATATACCAGCAAAAGGACATCAAATTGATGCGTGTTTTAAGTTTGATTCCAATCCTCCTTTACGGCTTCAGGCTGGTATGTGTAAGTGTATCAGCTCGATTTCATAGTTAATAATGTCCAGCATAACGAATAGTATATCAATCAGAGGGAGAATTCTGATATTTTGAACGTGGCATAGTAATGAATGCGGGTGTCGTGGTTTAATTTGTCACTGAATAGCAAACCTTTTTACAATGATGTATTGTATCCTACTGTAGGAACCTAACCGACACAGAGATGTTGAAGATTGTTTTAATGACATTCAAACGTTGACGATATCTGTGCAATGCTGATTCCGCATGGTAAAACGACACCATACTAGCAATACGTTGGAGGTAACCAGAGTAATATATCCAGACAAATCGTAAATGATACACTCATGTCCCGAGGAAGTGTCAGTTCAGATGTCTGCCATCTAATATTACTTTTGGGTTTGCTTCGTCTACTCAAAAGGGGTTTCCATAGATCTTGATGTTGGATAGCAGCGGTGAAGAATAAATTTGTAATAATTCAGTCAGTCGGCCTAATCTTGCGTATATTTCCGTCGACTAAGCCTACGTCTCACTGATGCGCATTCTAAGCTGCACTACACATTAGTGAATATAGAAAGTTGGACAGTATATTATAATAATGGCTCTACCTGAATATATAGCTAGCCATAAAGACAAGTGCAAGGAAACATGACATATTTTTTTTTAAATCCATAAAATGACAAATTGGACTTTCGGAAAATTTCCATTATTAAAAGGGACCAAATTGTTTCCTGTTAATGTTGTCAGCACCAAATTATATATATTTTTTATTGACTGTCAACGGAACTTGTCATTTCCCTCTGCCAGCAAATTTTAGACAAAACAAGTACGAAATGCTAGTATGGAATATCCCAGTATAGTGACATTATACTTGGTAAACATCAGTTATATTCTACATAACCTATCATCTTGGTACATCAAGATAAAAGCCTGGGTTCACAGTGGCGCCCGAGTACTCAGACAAATCTGTTTATGACAAGAAGACCCCCTTGGTCCCGCAGAATCGAAAGTAAAGGGTTATATTTGATCTGTCTGAAGACATTTAGTACGAAACTGAAGCCCTTACTCTCCCAAATATAGACAAGAAAATTACAGAGCCTTGGGCCTTTAAGGGGACCTCGAGGAAAATGACGTTGCTTGGTATTTCAGAAAAGCTCGTCTTCAGGAAGACCGGTCTCGAACCGGAGAGAGGGGAGGAAGTAACGATTCCGCACTAAATTGATACAGAATGACTCATGGCATGTACTATCATTAGAAGCTATTATGAAGAGTTCTCTACATTTACCCCAACAGTGCTAGTCTGATGCGGATGGAACGAGAGTGAGATACAGAAGCATTGAAGTATTAGAAGACTTTACTGGTCCTTCAGAACCCGGAGTGCTCGCGATATTATATTATAGAGCATATAACACGATGAAGTATTAGCAGGGCACAATGTCAGCATAATACAGAAGTGGGGAGAGTGTACAAAGGGGGATAATTGATCCTGCCACTTTATTATGGCGCGTGTAATGAGACTGGACGAACGCTGGGTGAAAGCGTTAGGTAAGTGAGCCATGTTCTCAGTATCGACAACGTGGTGACGTTCATAACAGGTCTGATTTGTCCATGAAGTAAGGCAATACATATAATGATACAGATCGCAAGGCGTGAAACCAAATGCAAAGGCTGGGATTTTAAAGTGTTAATGAGCTCAACTTATTACTACACATAAATCAAGGAAGTAACTAGAAAAAAAATCAAAAACATCAAGGAAATAATAGAAAAGAAACATTTAAATACCAGCAAGTGACAAAATTAAGTCATCCATAAATGGACGAACTATCCGACGCATATAATATATCTTTTTGCCATTAAAATTACATATTGTAATAATTTGAATCATGTGGGAGAGCAACTACATACCGAAGCAAGTCGTACAACTGTTTATACCCAATAACGAGATAAATATTACCATGTTTCTCATTGTACATAGAGTACAAGACCATCTCCATGCTCTACAGTCTTACCTCGACGATGATGACTGTAAGGGTAGTGCGGTCTTGGGAGAACTGTAGCTGTACCTTCAGCTTGCCCGTAGGTTCCAAAGGAGGGGCATATCTGGGGATCATCTCCTCAAGGTTGAGGTCATGTAGGGCAACAGGGGTATCTGGTAGACCAATGCTACCCTGACGCTGAAACACAAAATATGTTCATGTCAATATTACTTCACCAAAAGATATGGAAATAACGTAAGAAGAAAGAAAATTGAGATAATTTCAATAGAGATATCTATTGCACCAAACCGAGAGGTCGTTTGATTACGATAACTGTGAATTTCCTGAATATTTATACCGGTATAGTTGAAGTAACAGTAACACGTCACAGAAAGGAATGGAGCTAATCAATATCGATGTCCGAACATTATTCATGGGAAGGTCCCGTGGGATCTATTTGGGAAACTCACAATGGTATCCCGTAGGTTATATGTGATGCACATGGGATTGTCCATTCAGGATTGTTCGTGATTTTATTTTACATTACATCTTGTCCATAGAGACGTTCAAGAAGCATATGTCATTGCCACATTTACCATTGAATTAAATGCCAATTCTCTGTCTGTGCATTATTGAAACACATACAGACTCTGTGCTTTGTATATGCTGGTGTCAACTAAGGGTCCACATTCAGAAAAGAGTCTGCATTTGTATATATACATTTCCATATGCATTTCTATAGTACATTCATTCATAATATAGTACATAATATAGGAGTTTGGGTGTGCAATAAACCTATGGTATAAAAATTAATATGTTCACTAGTGCAATAGCATAATGCATTTATATAATTGCATTCATACGCGACATCAAAGTCATTTAGGACCTCTTTTAGACTTCTTGGGACTTAATTTGTCGAATATAAAGTTGAAGGATTTCTTCAATGAAACATGCAATCACATTTATTAATATTTACACATTTACTTGGAGCTATGTTTTATCTGCGTACTTTAACCCAGTTCACAAGACATTTGCCTATATAGTGTTTGTGATTGATAATCGATATTACAATATCACAGTTACTAGTATGCGATAAATAGAATCTCACATTCGTGTTCATATATTACTGAATTTATTAAACTTGTTGGCAAAAATGATATTATGCTCGGCAGGGCCTCGCATAATATCAGTTTTACCAACTCGTGTAATAAATTCAGCAATATACGACTACTCATATGAAATAATAAATATAATATCTCCATAAACTTCTATATTATTTCTATGTATTAAATCTACCTCTGTAAATGTCTATGTATTTTTCTATATAGGTTTCTTCTATTTCCCTTTACTTTGTAATAAGTATACTGTATTCATACACATATAAACAATCCAAAGCAATGAATAGCGCAGGCGATTGATGAATCTACTTTAAAGCCAAACCTTCACCACAATTATCTATTGTGATCGAGTTACAATCCCTATTCTTGCGTTCTATAGTAGACACGTTACAGCAAGACACAACGATATCAAGAAACCAAATTAATTGAAATCGTCAATTTGGTATCGAGTATCCGGACGTGATCTTGTGTCACCAGTCCTCGTACATGTCTCGTTGCTTTCCAATAGTGTTTTTTTTCTGCATACTACATCAAGGATCTAGTCTATTATACTGAACGAAAATAACCTGCTGTTATCAGTTCAGACCCTGTTTACACGGAAAGTAGTTCGGAACACAGCCATCAATTAACGGCTCGAGAATATCACGATGTTTTCCTAATGATAGTAGTTCTCAGCGCCACCTGGAACAAAGCATTGACTTCCCGTTGGACTTTCAAGTTACATTAACATCCCTTGCTCGTTGGACGGACGTATCTTTCCGATTTCATTGATTTACTATTGTGTTACCGAGCTAACTTCTTGCCGTGGATAATGTGACAAACAGGCCTTGAAAAAAATCTCTTCATTAAGGCCAGGTTCATAGCGTCAAGGTAGACAACTCTGGTGATGAATGACTCACATCCGGATACGCAATGGACACCGGGATGAATGAATTATGTTTGCTTGAGTTTGCTTGATAAATAAAAACAATAACATTTTGGAAGTTGAAATTACTATTTATCACCAAATACTGGCTCCCACAGGAGATGACGTCAGTAGGGCAACAATGTTATTCCACAGGTGATAACGCTTTTCGAAATCACTGAATTGGTTATGAATTACTCATTTGCATATGTTATCTACTGTGGATAAAAAAATCACCAGGCGCACGTTTCACAACGACATCCTAAATATAGGAGCTCCTAACTTTATGACCCAGTTTATCACCTCCTAAGTTAGATGCCGAT
>JAUTBT010012011.1:0-23696 GCA_032361225.1 Lepetodrilus schrolli
GATGCGCTGTCTGTAGAGTGGCAATGCAGTTATCATCCTTGGTCTTGTCAGTACCAGCCGGTGCTTGCAGGTTTACTATAACATTCAGTGCTACGGATGTTGTGGGCTTCCTCCTACCCTAAACTGACAAGCCGTAATATAAGTGAAAGAATCTTAAAAGCGGCTCTAAACCCCAAATTAAAAAAAAACACCAAAAAAATGGAAATGACAATGTGTTTGGTGTAATAAATTTCCCTTTAAAATTCTTGTTTTCTTTCCCTCATACATTTGAATTATTATTTTTAAAAGGAAAGAAATAATAAAATTGAAAATTCTGATCTCAAAGGATAAATATGCTGATGATGTTAATGGTGAATATTTCTTTTATAAAATATAACAACTCCATTACTTAAATGGCAATACCTATAGTCTCAGCATTTATTCATCGTTGATAGAGCAGGATAGAGCAGGATATCGACTACTCTTGGACTAGTGCAATCAAAACTTCTATCTCTAACTAAAACAATCTCTCCAGTGCAACCAAACAATTTTCATCAAAATATGATGACATGGATATACATTTCTTGTGGTTGCTATGAATGTACAGTATACAATTCCCTATGATGTGTATGGTCTAGTGTTAGCACTGGTGTGTCATAACCCCACTCTGTACAGTATTTGACAAGTTTTGTAAAATATGTGTACAGTGTACAGAAACAGGTCTATCCAATTTACCTGGACTTTTCTACTATGTGTGTATATTGTATTCTAGCAGAGACTGCATATAGGTACTTTGTCTTCGGAAAACAATGTTGTGAGATAATGAATTGGTATATAGTTTAGGGTTTGAATGCTTTTCAGGGAGAAAGCACATTTTATTCTATAAGAAGTTTGGATTTGAGTGTTGTTTGTGCTGTTGAGATGCAATCGAGGAGGAATGGAGGATACTAGTAGTCGTATTTGAAACGTTTTTGATAGGATGAGCTGGTATGTGATTTCTTTTTTGATTTTTAAAATTCTTCTTTGGCCCAAAGGCTTCTGAAAGCACCTGTTGTACGTTGGCAATAGTGCATGGTATCTCTACTTTCTGCTTCAAAACTACTTGTAGAATATTCAGCATCTGATAATAGCTGGGGAACAAGACCTGTAAATTGTTTAATTTTAAAATTATTTGTTAAGATAAATTTTTAAAACCCCAAACAAATAATGCATTTAATCCATATTCGATGAAACACACGTTCTTAGATACATACCATAGATCAAGGAGATGATAATAATAATAATCATAATAATAATAATTTATCACCATGCAATGAGTTTTTTATAAATTCAATTCAAGTATTGACCAATTGGCTAGTCCGTATTATTTTATCAGAATAGTGACATATTGCAATCACTAGGTTAGGTTTTTGTGGAACTATTATTGATAAAGCATGCTATTTAGAACTATCAACAGTTTACCTATTAATGCATGATGGACACTGGCAGTGACACTTTAATTTAAATCTACCTGATAAACATTACTTCCGAGTGAGCTTCAGAGTTTCAGAGTTTCTGTCTCTTTCTATATTTTGTAATGAGTTGTTTCACGTAAATGAATCTTTGACAGATTCTTTTATGTAGTTTGTAGATTTTTTCCTTAATCATGATTACATAGTCCGATATGCTCTTGCTTTATAGTCAAATGCAATACATTGTATTGCTCATTCTGTACCAACACCTGTAGAATTTCAGTGCATCTGTGGATGAAGAACATGAGTGGATCACCCTGTGAGGCAGATGATGTATTGCTCTTTACTTTTGATGAAATATGGAATTGTACAATTATGATGCGTGCAAAATATGATCTATCAAATATGTTTCCTGGCATTTGAAGTTGCCGAATTATGTGTATGGATGATTTCTTAATTAACATAAAGGCACAGTACTTTAACATGCTGGTGGTTTTCAGGAGATATATTCAGCAAGTAATTATTACTCCTTCAAAACCTTACTTAAGGAATGTCTTCGAAGTTTGAATTTTTTTGGATTAAATAGTTGCTATCTGATAGAAGCAATATCTTTATACATTTCTTCAGAAAGCTTGTTACTCCATCATGTGTCCATCTTTACTACTACCTGTTGTTTAACTGATTTTTCATTGTTTGCTAGTGTCCCAATATTTGTACGATTTTAAACGGTTAAAGATGTTTTAATTTTTGTTTTATTTATTCATTTTATGAAGTCTGTTGTTAGTAGTTTGTGTTGAGTTTAGTTCGTTAATATTAGTTGACATTCTTCCCTAGGTGAATGACATGAACAATCCATTCTCATGCTAGATTCACATGCTGTCATGCAATGTTGTTGCTTCTGTGAATGGGTTGGGGGTGGGGTTCTGATCAGGAATATTTTCCTGATTTAGGACATGCACATTTTCTTTTTGCCATCGAGATCAATTCACTGTAGCATCTGTAGGAAGAGATTAACTCTTCTAGAATGAATTAAGTACCAGAGGAAGAATTTCCTGAGCCTATTGCTCTGCATCTTGCCTAGGCTGCATGATCTAACTGTACTCTTCCGTGAGGGAGATGATTGTTCTGTGGAATTACTAGTACGATCAAATTAATTTTGGTATTTTTCAAAACGTTGGAGGCTGTAGTTGAAGGTCAACTTGTGACTAGATGTGCATTCGAGTTTAAGATAATTTCCAACTTTCCACAGATCTTTCAAAGGTTGTGCTTGTATTGTGTTAATTAATATACAGTTAAAAATAAATTCTGAGTGTATATAGCACATCGGTTCTCTTTTTTTTTAACGGAAATGATAAGTGTAATCATTGATTGGTTATTTGTATTAAAATTTATTTTGTACAATTGTAAATAGTCTTTTAATGTTGCTTAATTAAGTAGAAAGTTACAGCGAGGAACCACCTTTAACTGAATGTCTCGATATGGAAAATATTGTCAATGTATATCTAGAGTTTGAATGCAAGTTTTAAAATAAATATGTTCACATCAAACTTGGCATAAATACTGTATAATATGATCATATTAAATTGGTCCTGAATTATGCTGAGATTGGTCATTTGTCCCCATACTCTCTATCTCTCCTGTTAAATCATACGCGGATATGCAATTGATTAAATCATCAAAATTATTACAAAGTGCCTATTACATTTTATACATGTACCGACAGTGATATTTAAATATTCAACAAAATTGCTCATGTTTGAAAATTATATGCATTTATATACCTACCGATCTAATGTTTGAATTAGATACACATATGTTTAATGATTACTTTCCCACTAGAAACGTTAGAGGATCGAAAGTGATTGCCTGGGGGGTAAACGACTCGGGGTCAATGTCGGAAGTTGTGTACAGCTCCGGAAGTGGTGTATGTCAGCTCCGGGGCAATACCGGAAGTGGTGTATTTCACGTTAGATCTTCACTGTCAAATTTACTACCCCATCTAGGCCACATGATCTAACTCTGCTCTACTCCGTTAGAAATAGAAACGAAGTGATGCGAAGCTCAGAGTTCTAACCTTCCCTGAGGGAGATGCTACCAACCCTAACCCTAAGTAGAACAAAATGCGGGGTTCTGGTTGCGGAAGAAGTCAACATAAACCTGTATCTATACGCATTCAATAGGTTCAGACCATGGACACGTACACGACTAAACCACGACCTTGACCCGTTGTCTTAATTTTTGTTTCTTCTCGGCCAGAATGAATGTGCAAGTCGAAAGATTTTGATACGATACGATACTTCAGGGATCTGTTTGTACGAAGACGCTACAATTTATTTAACCTTCCTAAATCCTACCCCACTGCTGGGCTGTGTGAATGTTGTAATGGTCGTATACGCTATTGAAATAATTTTTATTTAAAAAAAAGTAGCCTCCGATTGCTCAGTAATGAATTGTGGTCACAATGTAACGCCGGACATTTGTCACGGTATTCTGAAAGTTCCAGCACCTTTTCATGTCGCAGTGATGCATGAGCTCGTCTTCAGTGTTAAGCTCCGAGCACCAGTACCGTGTGCATTAATTGTGGGATGCTCGTGTACACGTGTGTATTAACTGTGGGATGCTCGTGTACACGTGTGTTTTAATTATGGGATGCTCGTGTACACGTGTCGAAGTATTCCTCGCTTCCAGAATCTTGTACTATTTATCACCCAGATCCTGTATTGCTTCAAATCTTTTTGTGTAGAACATTATTTCAACTGTGCATCGTGAGATAATGATAGCAATTATCCACAGGGCTGTTTTCACAGAAGTGTCTTTGTGCATCAGCTGCTTCAAAAAGAAAATCAATTTCTACAAGGAATGTTGGAGCGATCTCTCGTAAGTGTTGGCTAAAGGGGTAATTTGAAGTATGCATTTGCCTTTAAGTATAAAGTTATGCATGTACCTGTATACCGGTAGACTGATTGCCTCTTTCTTATGAAGTTGTACAATGCTATTCAAATTGAACACGGTATAACAGTCTCGTATCTGTAATCAGTAAAGGTAGTTTTGCAGGGCACACTTGTGAAGATGTCTAGTCAATATCATCACGATGGTATACTTGCAACTGGAACCTTCACATTTGGGTGGTAGTGAGATCTGTGGAAATCAAGCGCAGTATAAATGGTATCCAATCTAATTTATAATGAATCTATGCTTTATTTTCTTCAGAACAGCAAACTGTACTTGCATTTTTTTTTACATTTTATTTATGCTGAGAATAAATTTTATCCATGACCATACGTGTCTGTTATCCTTGACCATACGTGTCTGTTATCCTTGTACTAACTTTGACACGTCAACAGCAGTGTCCCTGTGTCGGGAACAGACATCGTATGCAAAAAACAACACGAGTTGAAGAAGATGCAAGGAATACGAATACTGTACAGTTCTGTCCATGCTTGAGAAAATAATATTGTTCATAAAAGCGAAATGGTCGAACGTTTGGACCTGGAAGCCAAAGGCCTCTGGTTAAAATCCCGAGACAGCCCGACATTAATGTTCGCGAAAGATAACTTTCTCACGCTGTCATGATAAAACTGCGCTGTACGTGGCAATGCAGTTATCATGTTGGTCTGTCACTACCAGCCGATGATGCAGGTTTACTGCAACATTCAGCGCTACGGTTGTTACGGGTTTCCTCCTGCTAAAACTGAAAAGCCGTGACATAAGTGATAGAACCTTGAAAACGGCCCTAAACCCCATTTAAAAAAAGTAAATGAATTTTTAAAATAATACTAAGCAGCTGATAAGGAGTTTTTGAAATGTTCTGTGTTGCGAATGCTATTTAACGATTTTCGGTGATCTACGGTGGCTCTTAATTCTTGTCAGCTGCTATTGGATTCCCTACATAATCGACATCGACCATATGGAATTTTTCTTACGTAATTTGGTCTTTAAGATTGTTTTTTACACCACCTAGCACATTGGGAATTGTTTTTTTTATAGTTGCATTTTTATCAGAGCAGTGATTTTAGGCCACTTCGACAATGTGTTTAGTATCGGATAAGAACCCACGGCAACTATCATTACGTTAACAGTCACACCGAATAGCGTCACTATGCAATGCTTCACTGTACGCCGGCAATAATCACAGGAATAATTTAATAACACAGGAGTAAAAAATTGCCTTGATTAATGTTTCGAGGACGTCTTCAAAATTAATGATGCTACTTATTGAATTACTCCACGTCACACATCACACATCCTAATTGTCACACGTCACACATTGTCACACGTCACACATCCTAATCATTATGCTTGGTTGGATGTTTGATTGGTTGTTTTCTTTGCATGTCATTGATTGTAACCCAAATGTCTGCCTTTCACGAAAGTGTCGTACCGGTTAGTCCGGTCGTAAATCTAGACATTTCCTGATCTAGTAATTTAAGCATGGCGTACACCATGATTTAGGCCCTCGACTACAGTACAACCTTTTAGTCAAATGCTGTATTAAAAGAAATTGGGGTTTAGAGACGCTATCAAGATTCTTTCACTTATATCACGACTTGTCAGTTTAGGGCAGGAGGAAACCCGCAACATCCGTAGCACTGAATGTTGCAGTAAACCTGCGAGCAACGGCTGGTACTGACAAGACCAAGGATGATAACTGCATTGCCACCGTTGCTTTATAGTGGTGGAAGAATATCCCGTGGCTGAACACGGTGTTTACGTTACTGTCATGGTCGTTCTGACATGCAAATGGCGAGGCAAAGCAATGCAATTTGCATGTTAACGATCAAACCATACGACGTACATGTACACACATCCACAACACATATTTAACCTGATTGGTGCATGTGGTTATTATTGACGGGAGGAATGTAGAAGATATATATTTCAGAGTCGTTCATCATCACAGACAGAGGTGTGAAATGATGAATAGAGCTATCTATCTGTCTATTATTCGTACATCCGAATCGGTTTTAAATGTCAAAACTAACAAATTCCTTAGCACAAATCACAATTGTGTGCAATTTTATACTCAAAATTCGTCAGGTAACATTTTGTTTACTTGTTATATTAACACCACATGTTATACGAGACTCGGAACAGAATCTTCACTTATAGAAAGCAAAAAAAGAAAGTACTGATATCACACCATGAACACATTAATCAGTAGTAGGGCTATATATAACATTAAACTTTCTTCAAAATAATCTTTCATCGGCATATCGTCTCTTTTCCCCGTTTGTTTTTATTTATGCCAAAGCAAAGGGGGGGATCAACTCGATGTTTATAAGAGTGGAGGCAAAGTAAATTAACATGTGACGTAATATTCAGTAATTGCGTACCGTCAAAAGGCTCAAATTTCAAAACAAAAACAAAAACCTCTACAGGAAAAGCAATCTATGTCTGTTTTGTGGGGCATTAGATGTACCATAGCGTGGATTCTTGAAAATATAGCTATGATAATATTGTGAGCATTAATAATAGGCCTAATATCTGATATAGGCAAAGCCACACTGTATTTGCCATACCCTTCCAATTCCGTCCGAGTCCCTTTAACGGAACGCGTGCATGTCATTATGCGTCAACGAGGGAGTGAATGTTGGATGGTACTTCCGTCGATGGTACTTCGACGTACCGTCGATGGTACTTCCGTCGATGCTCTGGACAGTCCCAATAATGGCTGTGCTGACATCCATGGACGTCACACGAACACGTGTAAATCATTTGTATTTGTTTACTTGAATTGCAAACCATACACGTCATTTGATATGGAGTATGGTTATTATGGGCCTGCCTCATAATCTATCGAACATGTGACGCAGATTAGTGACAATTCCGTGTTATAACACGTATTCAGGCGGAGTTATCGATTATCTAATAACCGAATGTCCATAACGGTATTCCGACACAGGAGTGCGCCGCGCTAGTACTCCACTATGCACTTCCTGGACGAATTTGATTGGTCACTTTATTACGGAATCGATTCGTCTGATCCCATGTTTCAATAGATACTCAGCTAGTCGATCAACCGTACTACAGCGAAGAATAAATGTAAGATGGATAGTGGACTAGTGCATTTTGCGAGAGAATGAATCCATCTCGCTAAAAAATCATATTTCAACACATTTGTCAGGCAATTTCTAAATGCATTGGCCAGAAATAAAAGTCCTCCTATTAACGGTTGTGTCCGACCGGAGTGAATGATTTATAGATCTCTGAGGAAGTAGAGTCGACACAGTGATAAATGTCCCTTTCTCCAGTAAATACCGTCTGCTGGCAATAGCTCCGTCTGGCTGTGGATTAATTCTCAAACTAATGGAATTAACACGGTGTGGAAAGTCGATGACATAAGTAAAAGTCACAGATATCGCTAATGTGAAGGGCATAGGGAAAATATAAGACGAATAGTCTTGAAGCCGTGATGTGGAGACAATCTGATCAGTACCACAAGATTGCTATTTCCGTTTCTATCTAATTTCAGGTTCTTTTCCCACGATATGTAGACCGCCACGAGGACATAGATACGCCTGGAAAGGGCCACAAACAAAGAGAGTGAGAGTGTGTGTGTGTGTGTGAGAAAGAGAGAGAGAGAGAGAGAGAGAGAGAGAGAGAGAGAGAGAGAGATTTTGTTGATTGATTGAGATTGATTACCCATCTCCGACCTCTCCACCCTAGAAACATCCCCTTCCACAACGTCGACCACCCCTTTGTGGTAAATGTGTCTCTTATTCTATTGTACTGTTCTATTCCATGTCTGTGTCCCACGGAGAGGGCACCTGTTGTTGAATAGATCATCTTTCCCCATTCAATATATTTCTTGTCAGCTCAACCTATCTGTGGATGTACCTTAATATTGCCTGGACGAGTAACGTGGAGCGTAGAATTTGTCCAGGAAGTACATAGTGGAGTACTAGCGCGGTGTATTCCTGTGTCGGAATATCGTTATGGACATATGCACCTGTGGTTTAATAGATCATCTTTCCCCATTCAATAAATTTCTTGTCAGCTCTTAACCTATCTGTGGATGTACCTTAATATTGCCTGGAGTAACGCGGAGCGTAGAGTTCGAGTCTTCCCTTGGGCAGATGTTGTAGATCTTCCCAGCTTCCCCAAGCCTCACAACATCTTTGGAATATCACATGTAACTACTATTTATAGAGGTACAGACGGTGACAGAAAGAAAAGGCGAATAGAATACTTTCGCATAACAAGATGGCGATCACAGAGTAGACGTCCTTGAGCGCCATTTTCTTTCCGCCAAGTTTCTGAGAGACTGTCTGATTTGCAGCTTGGCAGCAACGGCAGGCCGCTGCATGATCCACGTCAGTTTCTCCCTCTTCTTGTGAACTGTTTTCACCTGGCGGCACAGCGCACCGAACACATCCTCAACACTACCACAGTCCTCGCTTGCCGAAGTCTCGCGATGATGGCAGTTGTGTTCCTGCGCGAAGTTGGAGCATTCGTGCCCAGAGAGTCTGCGCATGTGGATTAGGTCGCATTTGTTGCCAGCGATGACGATTGGTAGCCGTTCGTCTTCCCTGGCCAGTCGAAGGCGATCTACCAATTCTGTGACAAATTTGAAACTCTCTGGATCCGTGACTGAATACACCAGCAGAAAGCCATCAGCCCACGTGACAGGGTCTTCTTTCAATCGGTTGTTTGGTGCCTGAAATAACAATAATAATAATAATAATAATAATAGTAATAGAAAACGCAATAATAATACTCATCATAATCAGTTCTAAAGTATACAGCTGAAAAAAAGTGGAACAACCTCCCTACCAACATGACATTTTCTGAACCTCTGCCAGATGTTAATCGAAACTCATGACCTTTACCAATAATAATTCCATTACCAACGTAATCACTATGGCAGCTGACAGGATATCCTCGAAACAGATGTTTGACGTTTCGTCCCCTGTACGTTGCGTCCCCAGTTATTCCGCCCCCAACCCATGACCGTTTCGCCCCAACCAATATTTTTTTTCTACGTCGTTTTCGCCCCAAAAAGTAATTTTTAGCGCGTTATTTTCGGCCCCACCGTATTTAACGAGATTCTTTCGCGGTAAATTTGGATTAGTCTGGAATAATTCATCTGCGGTGTACCAGAAGAAGGAGACAATTTGATTTGACCTACATTACGCAGTTCGTAAGTGTCACCTATATTCGTGTCATAATTGTTTTCCTGATAAATGAAAGAGTTTCAGTCAAAGGTATTTATTTTTATAAATTCATCAAAAACAAATACTCACAACAGTCCACAAATTAGTAGTATATATAAGTAAAAGAAGTGGGGCGAAACATACCTCCAAAAATAATAGGATGGGGCGAAACGTACAGGGGGCGAAATGACTCGGAGCGCAACGTACAGGGGGCGAAACGTCTGGCACCCCTCGAAACACCAGCCATTATGACTACTTAACATCCGTCAATATTTGACGAAGGTTAATTAAGTAGTCATAATGGCCGTGTTTCGAGGATGCTGGCAGAAGTGCTAATTAAATATATAATTATATTTAGTCCTATCCATATACTTGCCACTGTCGTCCGAAGATCAGCTTAGTGTAGGCCTATTACAGATTGGGCGGACAGAAACATACTTGCATGTTTTACTGATGTAGTAATATTAATTGTGCTGATGTATTGTACGAAGCTTCTGTACGAACATGTAAGGAGGCATGCTAAAAGATATGTTGATTTACATATGACTATATGTATCTGCCATAATAGGTGAAATCCAGTGTTTGCTTCAGGAAAGCTAAACATTTTGGTTCGGTAATACATGGTAGTATCATTATACTCATTACATAGAGGAATAGGTGCCGGTGATAAGCATTAGGCACCGGTAAGCTCACTTCCGGTTGGGTTGGTGGTGACTTTCCAAGAATCAGTTTCCGTCGAAATTGCTCCAATTCTGTACGCAATCATAACCGTTAAATGCTCTCATATATAGAAATCATTACAATGATCTGTGCATCGACAACGCGTACATGTCAAATGCCGCTCATTAGGAAATGGCATTCAATGGCATGAGGATACTGTATACGCATTTCTTGTGGTAGTCTCTGATTGTGACGATGCACAGAAACCAACCTAACGCTATTACCATGGCCATTAAACAGCAATGTGGATGCGAACAAAATTCTTTGATACATATACCAGCAATATCGAACATGTAAACAACCCCTCCACAACCGTCCACGTCTCATATTGCATATATGTGCTCGGTTTCACACCCCAAACAGACAACGAACAATATGTCTATGATACTCTCGCGCAGGGCTGCTCGAACACCATCCATGATGCAAATTACTTGCACACATGTATAACGCGAAATTATATTTTTACGACATTCGTTCTGGACTATCTATTCCCAAACGCCATAAACCGTCGGTTCCCATTTCCATGTCCGAACGTTATTTACCAATTTACGTTGCTCTATAGATACTGTCTATGATAACGACAGCAGATCAACCTCAGGAGTTGGTTTCGTTATATCTCCCGAGTTTTTCTTATCGCATTGGATCTGAGAGACGGCGCTCGTAGCCAACAATGCAATACAGACGACGTCGAACACCTGCTCCTATAGACGAATACAACACTTGAAATCAGAATATCTCAGTTCTACTTCAGGTTCCATTAACCAATTATCCCCCTTGTCAACTCCTCGTCCTTCAAGTGCGCCAGATTGGGAAGGGATTGGTATCTCCGCTTCTCAACTACTGACGCATTTGAAGGTGCACCCTACATAATAATGATTTGATTAGTTGCAACCTATGGAATGGTACGGCTAGATTCACGGTTATGCTTCTCCTCGTGTACTACTAAGTCAGTTGTACGAGGCAAACAAATCTTGCAGCTGCTATACGTGTGCCTACTTCGCGCCGTCTGACAGACATTCATAGTGCATCCGACGCCAATCGTGATGGGCACTTCCATCGGGGCTAAAATATTTTGGAAAATATCCCATTTGTATATCAGAGCCGAGACATAACATTCCCAGAACATAACACTGAGCTACGGAGGAAGCCAATCTAATTACAATAAAATCTTCATCCGTTTCCGCCTTTGTCCAATTGACCTTTCGTGAACTCTGGAGCGAATGCATAGCCAATCAAATACGATGTATTAATAAAAGAGCGAACGGGTTCCGATCGAAATCTGATTGGTCAATAGCACGAAAGGTCATCTGGACGAAGCACGCCCACTGCGTTATCGTTAGAAGTAATGATGAAAGGTTGCAGAATATAGCGGATACATGAACCAAGATTTAACTGTATTGAGGTGACGAGGGAACGTGTCTAGTTACGGCGTGTGTTGATGCAGGAATCCCGGATGTCCTGGGTTCGAACCCTGCTATTCTAGTGCTTCACACCCCCACCGCTCCACTCCGCGTATATTTAAATATAAAACGCAGGTGTCGGAATTTGTCAGTTTTAGTTACATCTCCCTCATGGGGTTGATAATGTCCCACATGAAATGCATCAATGATCCCGGTACTGATATTAGGCCTATATACCACGTACATCCTATATATCATTGTATATCCTGGACTAAATATTGAAATACATGCAGGACATTGATGGTCATATGACAGGCTACTATTCGCACACATAGTTCTTGTTGATATATGGTATCTATACGTGATAGATTTCTTTTCTTTTTGAATTGAGGTTTAGAGCCGCTTTCAAGATACATTCACTTATATCACGGCTTGTCAGATTAAAGTACAGCTAGGAGGAAACCCGCAACATTAGTAGCGCTGAATGTTGCAGTAAACCTGTGAACACCGGCTGGTACATCCTCGAACCCCAGGCTATTAGTCTCCTTAACATCCGTCAAATATTTTACGAATTTATGCTTTTATGAATTACGTCGCGTGAACCGACCGCGGCTCTCCACTCAAACCGTGATATCCGAACAGTAATTATTATTTCAGGTTTTCCTCCGAAATTACGTAAATATTTATTGTACCAATAGCTAGCCTGCTTAACCTCCTTGACCATTGCTGACAGTTACCCAACAGAAGTGTGCATCGCCCTTCGACTCCGGAGACTTGCATTGGATATGCCAGACAGTTGATTGTCATCACGTCAAATAGTGCTGATGAAACGTTCGTGCAGCTTCAAGGACATCCTTCTTTATCAGAGTCAGATGGCCATTAGCACGGTGCCCCCAAATATGTTTCGGTGCATGGAGAATGTTCCATCTACACCGTGCTACAAGGCTTGCCCCAGTAATAATGATAATAATAATAATAATAATTACTACTACTACTACTACTACTACTATTACTACTACTACTACTACTAAATAAATAATAATAATAATAATTACTACTACTACTACTACTAAATAAATAATAATAATAATAATTACTACTACTACTACTACTACTACTACTACTACTACTACTAAATAAATAATAATAATAATAATAATTACTACTACTACTACTACTATTACTACTACTACTACTACTACTAAATAAATAATAATAATAATATATCATATTTATATAGCGCTCTTTTCGTGCTAATAGCCTGTTCAAACGCACTTTACAACATAAGATAATAATAATAATAATTATTATAATAATAATATATTTATATAACGCATAATTCCATGCGTAATGCACGCTCAAAGTGCACAAAATAATATATAAAAGAGTTACAAGACAAAGTTGTATCCTTGTCTAGGGAGCGGCTCGCCGTGAACACACAGTCACCTAGAAAGGGTCTAGACAGAATAAGTAATAGTGACATACATGACGACAGATTAATCTATGAAATATTCTTTAAATATGTGAGTTTTAAGCAAGCTTTTGAAAGTGTTCAATTTAGTGGCATTCTGTAGTTTTGATGGTGTTGAGTTCCAGAGCTTTGCAGACATGTAATACAATTGTCGTTGGCCGAACTTCGCACCCTAAACTCTTGGAATCACAGGTGTGAGAGAGTTCTCTGATATTAAATGTCTGCCAGGTTGGCATTCCTCATCAATAGGACTAAACAACAAGTATATATTACTACCTTGGTATGCTAACATTACCATTGTCCAAGATGCCCTGTAGATTATCGTTGAAAGCAAGTATACACGTATATGTCAAGGTCGTTTCATACAAACTGAGACTATATAATGTGGTAGGTTTGGTGTGGGATGTTGTAGGGTTGGACTAGGAATGGGGTAAGTTTGGTGTGTTCAGTCTATTTCGAAACACCTCTGCTACGCCAAACTGTTGGAGGGCTTAAGATGACAATATTGGTGTTATTGGTTGTAATTAGTAGTGTAATTAGTAGTGTTATTAGTAGTGTTAGTCAACTAACCATGTTTCTGAGGGGACAACTACACGAGCTCTGTCTTACATGCCAGGCGGTGTCCATGAGGTTGACGGCCACGTGCTTGCCGTCCACGACTGCCACGTGGGAGAAGATTGCCTCTGGAAGTAGAAACATTAAATACGTTACCATATAAATATACGAAATAAATAAATAAATACAACATTATTTATTGAGATAGATAGATATATTTCATTATGGCTAGTTATTCTTAGTATCATTATTATTATTAGACTATTATATAGTAGTAGTAGTGGTAGTAGTCGTAGAAGTAGAAGTAACATCATGATCAGCTGTAGTAGTAATCGTAGTAGTAGTCGTAGTAGTAGTATGTAACATCAGCAGCAGCAGTAGTAGTAATCGTAGTAATAGTAGTAGTAGTAGTAGTAGTAGTAGTCGTCGTAGTAGTAGTAGCAGTAGTAGCAGTGGGCGGGTGGTAACGCATGGTAGAACGTTGGACATCGCAGCCAAATGGTCCAGCTTCAAATCCCGCCCCGGGAGCCCGGCATCAATGTTCGCGATATTGATAGGATGCGCTGTCTGTAGAGTGGCAATGCAGTTATCATCCTTGGTCTTGTCAGTACCAGCCGATGCTCGCAGGTTTACTGCAACATTCAGCGCTACGGATGTTGCGGGTTTCCTCCTGCCCCAAACTGACAAGTCGTGATATAACTGGACTGTCAGAGTGTTTTAACCCTCTCCATGCTGGATTAGACACATGTATACTGCTTTTTGGGCCATCTCCGATTGCTTCTAGATAGAAAGTTGACACTGCTTCACATATATCTTGTGTTCTAGCGTGGCGAGCTGCTTATTGTAGAACAGCGTGCATCTCTCATTAATATCATAGATCTCTGCACTATAATTTCTACCTCTTATCTAGTCCTTGTCAACGACGTTTCGTGGCAATTTTATCGCTTTTTAATGATTTTTTTAAAATGACTAAAAATCGAAAAAGGTGCCATGAAACGTCGTTGACAATGACTACCTCATATCAGGACAGTGAAGACGTAATCAAATTAATGTTTTATCGTGGCCAGAGAAGTCAATATCGGCAATAACGATATGATATTACATTTTATAAGTGTCTCTTGTCTTGACAACACTCGTTATTATTAACCACTTCCTGTCACGATTTCCGTGTCAATATTGCTAATACGTCATAGCGTGAGTGGTAACAAGAACCGACTCCCGAAACAAACTCGATATAACGGCCAAACGAAACCTGATTGCTATGTACTGATATCATTAGTAACACGGGGTGATCGTCTTCACCTCTCCCTGACGAACAAACCCATTGAAAATGTCGTCTCATATTGAATTTTGGATAGTAAAGCTATATGTGACGTAGGTGATTTAAGTATTTGCAATATAGTGACAGGATTGGACACACACACACACACACACACACACACACACACACACACACACACACACACAGAGACACACACACACATACACACACAGACAGACACACATACATACACACACACAGACATACGCACACAGACAGAGAGACACACACACATACAGACCAGACACACACAGACACACACACATACACACACATACACACAGACAGACACACACACACACACACACAGACACACACACACACACACACACACACACACACACACACACACACACAGAGAGAGTTTCATTCCCTTACGCTCTCAAACATATGACAATCCCGAAATTAGTTTGTTACTATCTTCAATAATAATGTACATGTTTTTGTGTGTGTTATTTTTTTTGTATAAGTGAGCGTGTACATATTGGCAATCAAACCATACCTAACTTCGACCGTTTGCAGATGTTATATCGAACTAACGGAACTTGAATTTCATCAAGCATTTCATGACTTGTACCTCCTCAAAAAATTGCATTCTTCTCAATATCGACCATTCCCTTTAGAAGAAAAAACATCTCTAAATTTGTGGCCACTTGCGTACAGATTTCCATAAAGAAAGACGATAGATCCGGTTATTTTTGTCAGATGAAGTTAGTTAAGTGGCTTTTGAATTCTCCTGAGTGATGCAGCATATTGAAATAATCTGAGTGGGACGTTCAATTCCATACGGCTGTAATTGGAGGGATGTCCAAGACCGGGGGAAGCTTATAGGAGCATATATACTCCGCGCTGTAAATACGCTCTGGAGGCTTGCAGTTCTGCAAGATGGATGTCGAGACATTCGCGAATTTCCAATGACTGGGATACAGCGCATTGAATTGAAACCGCAATCAACTACGTGCATGATAATTACATACGTCTTATTCCTTGCATCGATCACAGCCGGTCGGTGCTGTCGGCACGGAGGTGCACGTGTACCGGAAATTGTTTTCAGTTGCTGTATGCACCTTTCTTTCAACTGGCATCGTGGGCACAGTCTCCGCATTGACGGATTGACATTAATCTGTTATTTATATACGTTAATTCCAATGAAGGGGTTACTTATACTCAGACGTTTTGCTATTTACCCGGAAGGTTTTGGTACGTACACGAAAATCTGAGTACTTTCTAGGAACGTGTGGGTACTTACACGAAGGTTTGGTTGGTGTGGGTACTTACACGAAGTTTTGGGTACATACTAGGAAGGCTTGGGTACATACTAGGAAGGCTTGGGTACATACTAGGAAGGTTTGGGTATATAGTAGGAAGGATTGGGTAATAACTAGGCATCATTTGGGGTACGTTGGTGCTTCGCAGGAAGTTATGAAACTTACCCAGAATTTCGGGTACTAGTATAGTCATGCGTGGATATTTGAGTACTTACCCATTTCCGGATCGTAGTCTCCAATAAATCTTCGTGTGAGATATCTGACGATCATAGCTGTAATGAAGAACAGAATCAGTTATCAATAAAGGCCTGCAATCACCGAAACCGACAAGCCGTGATAAAAGTGAAAGGCGATTCAACACCCCAATTAAAAAAACAAAAACAACAACAACAACAACAACAACAAAACAACTAATTATCAGTGTCGGCTACACATGCACTCCCTTCTCGTGGCATACTGCGGGAAAAGATGGTGACTGTAAGATTCGTTGAATGCTTGGTTGCGGATTTATCCGTACATGTAGATGGTGTCAGAGTACCATCGCCTTAGTCAACCCTATAGTCTTTTCACATCGATACATGCATAATTGGACAGTTTATGTCACAAGGAGCAGTAAATACATGTATTTATTGTTTGTTGGCGTTTTCGAGTCGCTTTCAAGATTCGTTCACTTGTATCATGGCTTGCATTAGGGCAGGAGGAAATCCCCGCAACATCCATAGCGCTGAATGTTGTTGTAAACCTGCGAGCAACGAATGGTACTGACAAACCAGGGATGATAACTGCATTGCCACGCCACAGCGCATCCTATCAATACCGCGTCAGAAAGGTAACTTTCGCGAACATTGATTACAAGACACCGGGATTCCAGTACGGGTATTAAGCATGGAATTTTAGCTCTGAAGTCCAACACTTTACCGTTGCCCTACCACCCGCCCCTTACGTTTAATCCAGCAGATAGAAAGTTTGCCAGAGTGATAAACATGGCAGCGTTTTTACTGAATTGTAAGTCGACTATTTTATGTACTGTACATGCAGATAATCTACATGGATGTACATATCACGAACGGTAAGTATTATAACAAGACAATACGTCATATCTATGCCTTTCCACTATAAACGTATCAGTGTTGCACGATGAAAAGAAAAACATCCATTATCGTTATTTAGCAATCTTCGTGGGGATCTGATTTCGTTAGCCTACCTTAATGAATCTAGTTTGTATGACCTTCTGACTAGACTAACACATGTGTTTTTCCGTGATCTGTTCCAGATAAACACGAAGCAAGATCAGGAAGGTTGATGATTTATCTTTTGATTCTAGCACGACTAGTAACTAAAGACTAAGAAAATACTCCTAGACGAAGATAATAGACATTTCGTATAAATGCTTTTCGCAAAATAAGAAAAACACACGCGTAGCAATTGTTAAGAGACATGTCAAGTACATGATAGCTAGCTATAGGTCACTTTGACATCAAATAAACTTGTACCTATGTTTTTCTCATATTTTTGGCGGGTTCCCGTATTATTATTATTGTTATTATTATTATACCGATACTATTTAACAGCCGCTGACGTCGCTGCTCTAAAGTACCACGACCTCTAACCTTACCAGTGGTGTTGTCTATGGTTACGGTTGGAGATACTGTTACTTTAGAGTTTCGTACAGGAGTGCCTAGATTGAGACAAAATGTTCGCACGCACGCACACACACACACGCAGACACACACACACACACACACACACACACACACACAAAACGTTCAGGGGAAAACCACGTCTAATGTTCGTGGTTTATCAAATCTCCGGTGTCGTTCATAACACGCCGTGAGACAGTCATCGCAATAGGCCGAGCACTGACGAGGGTTAGTGGGTAGCCTATGTTATTGTCGCAATCTCCACACCTACTAATACATTGATGTCGTTGTTGTGTGGTAAGCACGCAGCTGACGTCAAGAGTACAACTGGATTACCTTCTATGAGGAGAATCTCTTTAAGATATGTAATATACCGCCACCTCATGGCATTTACGTTTGCGCTATACATGGATTAACTGCCAGAAAATAATATGATCGATGCACGCCAATGACTTTCTAAACTCCATGGGTAGTATTTGCCCTTATAAACAGATAGACGCACCGTGATGATTGGCGAGGATGATTGTGCGAGGATGATTGTTGATTGTGCGAGGATGATTGTGCGAGGATGATTGCGCGAGGATTTCACAATTAACAGTATTCTGCCAGCTTTGTTATTTTTCCACGAACTATTGGAAATGCGTACAGACAGCAACGTGATTGAACGCGCAGAAGCCATAATCCATGGAACAAAGACGTTGAAAAAAAAGAAGTCACTACAGTATCTATAAAACTTCTACAAATTTGTCATTCGTTAATATCTACGAAATATTTCACCATTTTTAGTAAAGTTAATAAAAAAAAGGACAGTTATGGTTTTAAATAGTTTTTCTCATACACGAAACCAAGCGACAATGTTATTGGAAAGTTTCCTTTAGGTGTCCTTATTAATTAAATCCATCTAATTAAAATCAGATACGAAAGTGACGCTCAGATGTTTGGACAGTTGTTACTTTCAAAAGAATGTCAAAATGTTAAAGAAAGGAAACGAACTCTGATTTGAATTAGATTGTAATTATATCTAATATTTGTAAAACCAAATAATTATGTTATTTCGCATTTTGTGTGGCGTTCTGGTATTCACATACCAAGAAGACATGTTTGGCCTCTATCTATTCCTCATAGTCACCCACAGAGACCGCTAGCTAGTATACTTGCCATACGTATTAAATGAGTATAACAGCTATCTGTGTGGAATGGATTGCGCTGTCTGTAGGACATGGCTATAACATACGAGACGTATGGCACATAGTATATATGTTACAGTCAATGTCTAAAATCAGGCAATGTGTCAAATGTATTAAATTGTCAGTGAATTTCAATTCATTCAAGCAATGTTTAACAAACCTGAAATGACAAAAATGACTGCCGTTATTTGACAGATTGACTGGCGTGAGTTTGATGAAAACAATTGAAGATGATACATACGTTTTTGTGGATATTCACACAGGATTGCACACATTTTTATATGTATTAACACAGAATTGTGTGAATACCTTTACAAATGTACACATTTTTTTCAACAAACTCACGCCAGCCAATCTGTCAAGTAAGGGGAGCCACTTTATCATTTCAGGCATTTTAACAATTGACTGAGTGGAAAGAAAGTCAGTGAAAGTTTCAACCATTTTCCACATTGCCTGATTTTAGAGATTGACTGTAACATATATACCTCAATACCATTATTACAATTTTGAGATTATATCAATAATATTATGGGTTGATATGCGACATGATTGGTGCTTGATTTATAATATACTTCAAGCGAGACATATGATACCTTTGCAGGATTTGGGATTTATATTCAAACCGGAATCGTGTTTATAATACAACTAATTTCTAGCCTTTCGGAAAGGTCATTTACATTCAACATAACTAGCATCACATAGGGTTTTATTTCTAAATTAGAAAATAAAGAATGAGACAAAATACCGGTACAAATAGGCTTTGGCAATTGCCAAGACCAACACTGCAATGGCAATTTGTTCTAATAAGTGCCGTTGAAAGATGTCAGACAGATTAGACTTTTTTTGGGGACTGGCTCATCAGATTCTGTGAACGAGTCAATTTAGGAGGTATGCGATATTTCCAGAATGTGTGTTCTTATATGTTCATTTACACGTAGTCATCTTGTTTTGCCACCTCCACACGGCCTTCCATTGCATTATATGATCATGAAGCCCTGGTAACCTGGATAGGCCTGTCTTCTGACACGTACACACACTGTACACGTACACTGTGGAAGTCATGTTGTTAGTAATCCATTCCCTATATCAATAATAGTAAAGAGTAACCTCATACCAAACACTACACAATAGACTCATGTAGCTATCCTTGAATGCATGGTAACGCGATTCTCTCTCTCTCTCTCTCTCTCTCTCTCTCTGAGCATGTCCAGATGTCGGACATGGGCTGAAGACCAAGTAAAAAAACAAGAAGACCCTTATAGTTATAATCTAACCAGGGGCATGCTGCATCCCCACTCCAAATGATGATATATACCTGCAGTTTTCACATCGGCCAAGTTGCTCCGACTTCAGATAATTAGTGTCGACCTCCAAACCTCACAAGCTTATAGGATCAGGAAGGCTGTAAATAATTAGTCGTAACTTGGACTCGAGATGCTATTAGCAGGAGGCACACCTCGGAATAAATATACACCGCTATAACGTTAACATAAAAACCTCCACATCTGTAACTAGTCAATATACTAGTATTAAATGGTATTCATATTTTAAAATACGTCTTCATAGCTTTTCTCACTATTGTATATCCAGTTCTAAATATGTTGACTATTGCCCTTTTATTCGAATTATTATGCAGTTATAGTGTGTAGGAATAGAAAATGACAATTGTTGTCACAAATGTATAAAACGGTATTTTCATTTTCCATCTGCATTCTATACGATGATCCTAAAATATTAACATATATTTATAATTAAATATAAGTAGGATGGCATCACAACAAAATCACTTATAAAATATAAAAGCAGCGCACAAATACACAAGGAGGTGATACGATACATCTTAAAATGTTTCTTGATAATATAAATAGCCTTCAGAATACAATATCTCCTTGTATGACTGCTATTTTGTATTCGCTCCTTTACTAATGATAATCTGAATTGCGCAGTACGCGGACAACACAATACCGACAAACATATAATTACTGTGAGAACAAAACTAGTTAATGTGAATAGAGCACAATACCGGAATAGTATTCTCCAATTTCCCTTTATCAAATAGTTCATGTATCATTCCATAACGAGACTTCGGTGTGATTTGTTTTTACTAATTGGGCGAGAAGAGCCACACGCAAGCAAAGTGAATCTGATTTTAGATCTGCATTTAGACTAAACAGGTTAATATCGTAATTTTTCTGATTGCAATAACCTTCTCAGTTTATTATTTTAATGGGGAGGGGGGTCTTTAGTGGCAGTACGCACGTAGTACAGTTGATTATATACTTGTATACAACATATCTTACGCAACATATCTTAGTGCTCTACAAACAAAATAGTCATATTTCATTCCAGGAACCTCATTCTCTTGGTTTACGCCATGTTCAACATTTATACAGGACCGGTGGTAAATAACATCTTTGACCGAGAATAACCTAAGCCGTGATTGTCTTCTCATCCTATCCTGTAAAATATGCCATAATTCAACCAACAGGCGGATATTAAACGGTATTTGTGTACACTCCGAATCTCTGATCCCATCCATTAAGTACGAACGTATCCGGAATCACAAAGCCACGTGGACTGGAATATTATATAGAATGGGATGATGGAGACCCAAGATTCCCATGCAGTCATCTCACGCATCAAATGACCCACAAATACACCGAAATAGCCTATACTTCTTGCATATCTTAATTGTTTTTCTTTTGAAAATTGAGCCTTTTAACTGTACCTACTGTACGTAGTTCCTGATCATGAAGGTCACCTCTACTCAAACAACGCCTAGGTATCTCTGTTGTAAGCATTTATAACAACATACGGGGAAAGTGCAGATTTATCGATGAAAGATAATTTTGTAGAACATTTAATCAACGTTCATGATGTAATGTAATCACTTCTTTGTGTTTTCTGCAAGTGACAAATTCGGTTGGAGTCACTTAATACCGATTGCTGCATTAAGAAACAAAACAAAGAACGGAGAGGAAGTCTCCGATTCACCTTCGAATTCTATTTAACCAAGAAAGGTCGACCTGATGGATCTGCCAAACATAACAAGAATGGCAGAATGGTAGGGTAGAGAGTTAGTTTTAATCTATTTGGAAAAACGTGAGAAGTTTCAGGTCAAAACACCGTAAGTAGTTAGAAGAGTATAAGTAGCGAACTTGAAACATCTATATGTACTGGTTGTCCACTTTTACGTTTTGGAAGTATATACTCTTTAAGGCCTATGCTGCATACCTATTAGGGGTCACTATTAACACCTCACAGGTAATAATCGTCTACCTGTTGAGGTTCGCCGTGGGCGAGGAATTACTAAAGAACACAGAACATGCCCACTCTGTAAGTCTCCCTCTGTTGCTGACGAATTCCATTATTTAATTCAAATTTCCTTATTTTACCAATGAAAGAGCTTTATGTGTCCCAAATAAATTTAGTAAATGGCCAAATATGTATAAATTAACATGTAAAGGGACGTTAAAATCTTTCTAAATTTACTTTAGTAATGTCAGAAATAGAATAGAAATGAATTTAGCCAATCATATTGTTAATTTCACATCTATCATTGTGAATTCTTCAAATATTAATTAAAAGTATGTCGACCTATTGTGCTAACAACCTATCAAATACGTATCTGTTATAGATTGTGTACTTTAGTCTTGAACATTGCAAAACTAGTATAATACAAACTATAGCTTTCATGGTATAACTACAAATAGCTTCCCTAGAAATGCACATGCCTTACGATGGGGACCGTATCAAAATGTTATGTGTCATTACTGGAGTGTAGTTCAGATGGATAATGATTGCATCAACCTTATTGTTGTGGACACCATCATTTTGGGAATGGTAGTCAACTAACGTCAAAGCATTTAATACCGTATACATTTCAATTGTTTTAATTATCCACTTTATCGTTTAAACTATTGCTGTAAATACATATAACAAATGTCAATGTTTGGCGCAAATTTGTCACTGAAATTAAACATAATAGTTAGAACTAGTATTTGCATATATTATAGTCTGTTTTCATGAACACCTGTTTGGACTTTGTTAAGCTGAAATCTAACAAACAATCTTCAAATTGCCTTCAGTAATAGTACTTCATTAACGATATATATATTTAGTTACTTGACATCTAGATGTCATACTTTTTATCTACATTCGAAAAATCATTTCTATTCTATTTCTGACATTAGTATGCACTCTGCTATGAAGACTGATTAAATTTTGCATTTCATATAATAATTATTCCATAATGATCACGTTGCAGGTCATTTGTTGTATTATTGTATTTTCCGGTAGCACCGTTGGTGGCAATATAAGTTTGAAAACTGTTATATATTGATGGTGTGTTTCACGCCGCTTGGAACAAGAGTTGGTGAAGTCGTGATCCTCCGCCTGGAATCTGAGAACGAGAAGTCCGGTTTATACGACGAGTACACTTTATTATGAGACGCAATGTTTACATATAATACTGCACAATGCTATAGCACATAAAACATATAAGATAATTACAAGATCAGTATACGATACATAAATATGGGGAATTATAAT
>JAUTBT010012022.1:0-23691 GCA_032361225.1 Lepetodrilus schrolli
CAGGTTTACTGCAACATTCAGCGCTACGGATGTTGCGGGTTTCCTCCTGCCCTAAACTGACTAGTCGTGATATAAGTAAAAGAATCTTGAAAGCGACTTAAAACCCCAATATAAAACTGTAAATCTATATGCTATTATATACTTCTACATAATATATTTATGTGTAGGCTATACACACATAAGATATAAAAGGAATATTATGTATTGCTTATCAGTTCTTTTCCATGGACGACATTGTGTTAATATGATAATTAGATAAATTGTTGCAATTGTACATGTATTTATATTTATAATGATTTGTTTTTCAGAGAGTGTCATCACTGATGATGGGTTGTATGCACAAAACCAAAAGAGGAGTGTCCAAAGTCTCTGCATGCAGTGACAACTCCTGTATTGCTTCTCTAGAAGTAACATGTTTAAAGTAAATGTAACTCTCCTTTGGAGGAATAAAACTGGTGGTACAGACTTACATTGAGAGCGACCCTATGTGTGAAAAGGAGAATATATAGGAATTTACAGGTTGTTCTGGAGGGAATATCGACAAGCTTACCTGGCAGTAATTAATACAGATTATAACACTTTTACTAACGAGCGAGTGAGTGAGACGAGATGTGAGAAAACAAAATACCAATATTGCATATGGAACTACGTCATTCGACCAATAACGACCAATCTACACCCATTTCCATGATTTCCAGTTGCCTTCAGTTTTCTGGCATTGAAACATAAATCCTTGCATACAAAGTATGTGACCACCTTGGTGGGAGTCAATGAAATTGACATCTAATTAGCTCATTGTCTAGACTAAAACTATCAGTGAGAATCGAATAATACGCCTTGCGGTGTGTGTACCAGTGTCCTAGATATCAAGTCTGCAAGCGACTCGGAAACGGCGTACCTGATTGTATTTATTTTTTTATTGGGGTTTTAAGTCGCTTTTAAGATTCTTTCACTTATCAGTGTTGGTTGTGGTATTAAGACAGGCATATAATATCAGTGTTGGTTGTGGTATTAAGACAGGCATATAATATCAGTGTTGGATGTGGTATTAAGACGGGCATATAATATCAGTGTTGGATGTGGTATTAAGACAGGCATATAATATCAGTGTTGGTTGTGGTATTAAGACAGGTATCTGGGCATAGCAATGGTGGTTCTAGGACTAAATCAGGTAGGATATCATTTTTGGCCCTTGCAATAAAAATAAAAAGGTGGGCAATATGTAAACAACAAAATACAAAACAAAGTCTACAAATATTTACAAAAGTAGGCTAGAACTTCTACAGAATCCAATACATTATCATGTTTTCTGTTCTGTCTTAAATATTCTACGTTGTATTCAGATCTACTTCAGTTTTCTCAATCTCCAGACCTTCCGTTAAACTGTGGATACAGATTAATAAAAACACTTCGAGTATATCAAGATCACTGCCGCTAGAAAAACACTAATACTGGCAAAGAATCAGACCAGCTTGTGTCAAAAAGTCTGGTAAATAATCAAGAGTCTGGGTTTTGTCTTATCAATTTGCTGGAACCTCAGAGAGATGGGGGGCACTGGGTGGGGTGAGGGTGTGGGGTGGGGAGGATGATGGGAGATGGGTGGAGGGGCGGGGATCGCTGGAGGTGGGCAGGGAGGTGCAGCAACATCTCAGGAGGAACCCAGACACCTCAGACAGGCAGATAAGCTTATCTAATACCTGGGTAGAGGGATGTGCTTTACTTAACCTGGAGGGCCAGGGATCTTTAGCTTGGAGTAGGCATGGTGCTATATGATGGATGGCAGGGCTCAGTAATGCCAAGTTAACATTATGTCAGCTGTGTCACTGATTGTATTAGGCTGGACGGAAAACCTTCAGTTAAACTCAGCATGATGTGACCAATTATTATCAAGGCTTTGTGTACATAATATTATCCAGGTTGGTGTGTAAAATATTATCCAGGTTGGTCTGTACAATATCACACATGTTGGTGTATATAATATTCAACTTTCCTTCCTTTGACTGAGATTGCTGTCTTTTTGAAAGATTTGTATTTATTTCTAACTGATAAATAAACTTAAAACAAAACTTTTTTTGGATATTACGTTTCTAGTGATTTTCAAAATAGAGACATTATCTATAATGTACTTTCAATGTACAGTGCACTCAGTCACTACTGCCATCTTTGTACTCCGGCAATCTGCGTATATCGGCATACTTTCAAAGTCCCAGCCAGCGACAATGCATTTAACATTAATTAACATTTGAATAAACCGGAATCTCTCTATTCCGTATACCAGGTGCGTTATTCTACTACTAATTTACCTGGTATAAACCGGCTTAGGAGTCAAATTATGAAAACAATGGCTGGCATTTAGTTGGCGGTCGCAGTCGCGGTACACAGTTGATCAAATGGATTACAATAGACCTACATGGTATACTCATTGAATAGCTCATCTTTGAGATAACCGGCTTAAAATTCTGGTAATCGTTGTGAAAACAATATTGGCAGCCATTTAATTATTTGATTTGAAGATGACTTTAAATACACAGTTATCAATGGGATTACTATGCACAACTCTTGAGCAACTCTTCTTCGAGTTCAATTTGCCATAGTATATTAAAATACGCATTTGTTGGTATTTTTTTCTCATATAGTGCTAGAGTGCTGGTATCATCTATCATGGCAGAACGACCAGCAAAACGTAAGTGTGTTGAACTGCCATTAACACGAACGATTGAACTGCTAGCTGCATATGTTGTTGAGCCAAGTCCAACGTAACTCTTGATAATCCGGCATTCTCTCAAAACCGGCATATTATCTTGGTCCCAACAAGTACCATTATTGCCAGAGTGCACTGTATATATGTAAAACACATTTTATTCCTAGATTCAAAATACTGCAGATTAATGGTTGAAATTCTCAAAACCTCACAGATAGAATCGGCAATCAGTTCACCATCTTGGTACAACACGCCATACATTTTGTACCTCATTACATTATATATTAATGTAATAACAAAGTGTTGACATCAGGATTATGGTAGAACAGTGAGGCTGGAATGGTTAAGACTTTCTGACATGTTACAAAGAGTTCGAGTGAAGCAGTTTGAGTGAGTAAACAAGTCGGTGAATATGTGAAAAAATTCTTGACAGTTATCCTGGAAAACCCAACACAGACCAAAACATTCTAAAACTAGATCCCCCGATAGGCTGTCATTATCAGTAGGTGGAATAGAAATGGAGCAGGATTGGTGATGTAGGTTGATACAGAGACGAGCTTGTAGGTAGAAGGAATTAGAAAAACACACAGGAGAGAATGTAAAGTGTGGACCCAGGCTTCGGTTCCTGAAAGATACGATGAGATGTGTGTGTCTGTTAGAGGTGTGAATCAACACACACACCTGTGCTGGGCAGAGGAGAAAGGATGGTGGAGGGGTGAGGCAGAATGATAGCGGGGAGGGGTGGGGGTAAGAAAGTCAGATGAATGAAAGACAAATCATTAATTATTGATACTACTGAAGAGACTGAGGAGACTTCAGACTCGGGGAAAACCAAAACAGGCACCTGTTATCTCACAGAAGACACACCGACATATCATCAAGTTGTCCAAAACATATCAATGTACTCCCCAGGGTATTGAGCTGGTAAGGTGTGCTCATTTATTCTAGGTCAAGTTTGGAATGGATGGTTACTGACAAGTACTCCTATAAGAAGATTTCAAGTATATTGACCAATGATTCCTGTTTGGAAGGACCATTTAAAGGAGACTAGCCAATGGTTAGTCAGTAGTAGTAGGTTTCTGATGCATGTTGCTATGTTTAGATGTTAACAGAAGAAGTCATAGTCTAGTGGCTGAGGTCAATATTTTTGTGTAATCATGACATGCTGGACTAAAGCACCAAACTTGCTACAAACAATGTTGACATCACTAACAAACATTCTAAATGGTGGTGCCCTGCCTGCGGAGAAAAATGCTTTATTCCATTGTGCCATGTTTTTTTTGTTTTTTATATGATTATTTGCATATTTGTATTTTTGGTGGCCATCTTGGATTTTCAGAAAAGCACGTCACCACTGATTATGTTTATACACATTATTCCCAGTAAGTGTGCAAAGTTTCATGCTTTAATCCAGCATGTCACGATTTTTCACCTAAGCCACCTGACTATCAACAATAACCATCATTAGTTACGAGCTCACAATATGGCATACTAACATCTATGCATAATGATGAATTATTTTTACAACAAATCCGTTATCATCTGAAAATTTCCATTCTTCAATTCTACATCTACCAATTTCTGAATATGCAAACTTAAAAAGGTTACATATTGACCTCTGACATATATATTGACCTATACAGGTCGATTCAAGAAGTCTAGTGCCTGATGACAGACATTGACGCAGACAGTGCCTGGAACACAGGATTCCTGAGATACAGACAAAATAGGACATAGGTCAACGTGCAGACTTCATATCTCCATATTAAATATTCCTTTTGATATGCAAGGTCAAAGGTCAAGTATTTAATCCCCATTGTCTGGAATGCATTCAGAGGAGATTGGGACAGAGAACAGGAGGGGTAAGATGACGACTATATAAACTTTGTATTCTTTTCATCAAATATCAAAGGTACATCTGGGTAAATGTCTTAGTCCCTTAGCACTGAATTATCTCCCTTTGAACTGATTCCAACAAGTAACTCTGACATCCGACGGCTAGATATGCATGTACGCCACGGTACACTGGCATCTTATTGAAATACATACAGGTATTCCAAACAGTGAGATTACATCCCTGCTGTAAGTGAGCATAAGAGCCAGAGGGTTTATTCCTTGTATCCGTGTAAATATTTAGTCCTCCATTGCCACAACTAGTGTAAGATGCACGGAAATATCTCGACTGTACTACTGCTTCTCAAATGGAAGTCTAATATCTCCAAGAAAAATGTCTTTAATGTTCTTCTCTCTCTCATACAAGTTCGAAGTTTCTAAATTAAATTAAAATCAAATCAAAATATACATTTATAAAGAGCAGTATTAGCTATTAGCTAGCTGTTCCAAGAGGCTCCAAGAGTCTCTGATAACTACTAGTTCATAAAGTGTGTTTTCATCATTGAAGAGTACCCATGACTTTTGTGCTTCTGACCAGCAGGAAAAAAAGGTCTTATTTGACAAGGGAGACTACTCTAGTCAATGAAACTGTTTTCATCTAATTCCTCCTCATTTATTCAATTTTCCTGGTGGCTGATCCACAGCAAGAGATGAGATTACAGACTGGTGCTGATGAAGCTCAGATAAACACATTTCCTGAAGCAATTGCTTCAATTAGAACATCTAATGACCAGAGGACAGACACAACACATAGAGAATCTCTCCACATCTGGAAGACGTTTGCAATATGTTGACTTGGTAATTAAATGGGGTTTTTCTTACACACACAACCATTTGAACTCGATGCTACTCCACAGTATACATTACACGTCATTATTTACCTCTCAATTGGGCTACTATTACCAAATTAGTGCATTTTGTTATGAAAACATATTCATTAAAAATAATATTCAAAAGTATTTAAACTAAAATTATGCTTTATAGTTATTTTTATTTTTAAGAATTTCTAAGAATTTATTCTTACTACATGATTAAATAAGATGTGATGTAATACATTTGTAGAGTGTAGGGTTGGGCATTAGGGGCAATCTTTTCACATGTACATGGATTACCTACCTTTGACATACAACATGGCCGCATATGAGTAAGCCACTCCCACTTCATTTTCGGCCACACATTCATATCTTCCTGCGTCAGATTCCTGACTGTTTTGAATTTGAAGATACCCTGAAATAGAAAAGCGACGAAATATATGTATTGTAAATCAAAGTTTCAAGAAAACATATTGTGCAAGGCAGCCTTTGATACAATGAAAAATGTAACAACTGCGAAAAATGTACGTGCTACATTTTTCGTTGCATCAAACTTTTCAGGAAAGTGTGTGTCGAGCATAACCCTCTTGTAAGTGCTTGATTAATATACCATGTAGTGTCCCCATTTCGGGGTAGCACAGATTTCATACTACTTATTAAAACACTGCTTCTGCTTCCTGTCGGATATATTTGACGTCTGACACTTCCCCTTTTATATCGCGAAGAACTGGTATAAATGTCATCAGCAAACGTAAGTATACAGTCAAACTGTGAGATTAATGCACTTTTTAACGTGATGTAAAAAAATTGCAAATAATTAATTGCAGGCTCTAAAAAATATGACAGTCACATCATCTGGTCACAGGCATGGTTAGCATACACGTGATCTCAATGGAATGTCTATAGTTGATTTTTAAATATACAGGATCCCGTTTGGGACATTTCTTATAGTGATTTTGTCAAATTTCCAAATGAAATTTCATATTCATAATAAAATGTCTCATTAAAATGACAAGTGTAGTATTTTTAATAGAAAAAAATGTCCTTTACAAGAAAGTTTAGTATTAATTTCATCATTTTCGTCATTTTGCAGATTGCATCTCATATTTATGTTAATATTTCTACTTAAGGGAAATTGACATTATTTGAACTATTTTGTGGTGTATTTGTTCTTCTGAATATTGCCAAACAGTTTCTAAAAAATCGTCGAATTTTGTTCCAAATTGATCTCCGTAAATAGACATTTTCCCGTTTACCACGGAAAGGGGTATATGTCAGTGTCATGGCTGCCGAAGTGATGACTTTCCTTGGGAGGTGTATTGGTAAATTTACGCATGGAAATAGCAGTGGTTTGTGATAAAAGAACGAGGAAGTGAGTGTTCTTTACGTTTAAAATTATTATTTCGATACAATCATTAATAGATCGTGTGCAGCTTGCATCGAACCTTAATACCACGATAACTGGTCACTCGATGGTATAAGAAATCTACAAGAGCACTATATTATAATTGTGGATACAAGAGCTTCGTGAAATTGTGCCAGAATATTAATTATAAACCTTTAGTTATCAAATATTACATACTATCTGAATTGCTTCTGAATTCAAACCTATCATTATGAGTGACATTGCAGTGGGAATTTTTCACCCACACACGACAACAAACCTATTATAAATCTATTTCTCAAATTCCTCTTGTGTACGCCGATTTTTTACTTTCTTTGAGTTGATTGGTATCAGTATAAAGTCAGTTCTTATATCGGTAGTTATAACATCCACATCTGAATTGTCAATAAACCAACAACCTGTTGCTCAGCATTCCCAAGCCTTGAATTAACATCGTATTTTTAGTCTATTTCTTTCATTACTTGGCAACACTACAAGTGTGGCTATAGAGTAGCCTCCCTTGAGACACCTGCTACGAACTGTTCCGTCAACAACAACTGCTCCGCTTACAACATTTCATCCTTTGTTTTTTTTATCAAGATTCGGATACCTACTAATGTGATTCACATCGAGGGTGCAAAGCTTGAAAACAATCCATTCCTCAGACGCGAGACCCAAGGAGGGAAAACCTCCGAAACGATCTCGACACGACTTTTAACATGGATCTGGAAAAGTACTAAAACTCGGTTCCATCCATGAAAACTGTTGCAGCTGCGATTATGACACTTGCCTTGCTATGGGACTAACATGCTGAGCTGTGCATAATGATTTATGAAAGACGTGTTTATGTTCCTGAGCTTATCTTGCCCTGTTCCATCATGTATATTTAATGTTGCTTTCTTAGTGTAAAACAACAGTGGGCTGGGAGCCCCTCAGACATGGAGGATACAGGCATGCCATCTCCTGTACATGCTGTTTTAGCATAACCCGTGCCCATAGACTAGTCTCTTTTGGTATCTTCATCAAGAGGAGGATAAAAAAAACGGAAATAACCCAGCTTCATATGTTTGTTTCTATAACTGTTACTTCATGGCCTATGATGAATGTGAGCTCTTAATGTTTTGATAGATGCAGACATAAATAAGGTCCATGGAATTGTTCCTTACTGGAAATAGGGTGTATTATTGTGTCTTTGTATTTGGACTTTGTTCCTCACATTACCATGTGTGTGAAGGCTGATTTGAGAAGCTCAGTGTGGATCCTGGTGCATAAAGAATGATGCAGTTTCTGCTCATTATCCTATTGTTCCCTATTAGAATGCTCATATGAAAATAATGATCGTTTTCATTGGATTTTAGAAGAGAAAAAATATTTAGATATAATGCCAAAAATATTAACTCTAATGCAAAATTTAAAAATAAATGTGAGCTAATTTCAGTGAGATCTAATTAATATTACCAGTAGGCATAACTTGATTGAATTATAGAGTATGTTACCCAAATAGAGTACATTACCCAGTCTAACAACAGGCATGGCAACAGACAATTGTGATTTCAGCAGAAAATGAGCCCGGCGTCTGGGGGCTGCAGGCCTAAGCCGCATCTAGTGCAAATACATTGACCCCTGGACAAATAAATCAGTGGATTTCCACAGATCCACAAAAAATTGCTATCCCCGTAACTATTTACCCAAGTCTATGTTCTGGTTACCCAAGTCTATGTTCTGGTTACCTGAGTCTATGTTGTGGGTACCCAAGTCTATGTTCTGGTTACCCCAGTCTATGTTCTGGTTACCTGAGTCTATGTTCTGGTTATCCAAGTCTACGTTCTGGGTACCCAAGTCTATGTTCTGCAAGTCTATGTTCTGGTTACCCGAGTCTATGCTCTGGTTACCCAAGTCAATGTTCTGGTTACCCAAGTCTATGTTGTGGTTACCTGAGTCTAAGAGCGTGATCCTGGGGTCACTCATGTCCACAGGGACATGGTCCTTGAGCCAGAGGATGGCGGGGTCGGGGTTTCCTGCCGCCTCACACTGCATGATGGCGTTGTGCCCCTTTTCCACAGACTTCAGACTCGGGTTTACGAGTATCCGGGGGTAACCGCCGGGGAAGTCTGCAAGCAAACCCAATGTTAATACGGTTCTCCGAACATTCTGGATTTTAAAACACAAGGAAATGGATGTATTGTATTTGACCATAATTAGAAATGTTTGTCAATAACAGACAGGTGGGATCTAAAATGTCTCAATCTCATTAAAAGAAATCGAGATGTGAGATGAAAGTTGCCAAATGACAACAAACATCTATGATTTTAATTGTATGCTTCTCTCTCCTGCTCTATATAGTACAGCTTATTGTCTCTGGCAGACAGGAGGTTAAATACATGTATATAAATGATAGATTCTAATTAAATTGACATTTTTCAAAAGTTCTACAAAAATTGGGTAGCTTGTGGATAGTATGCGGGTGAAAAAAGGATGTGATAGCACCTTAGTGAGTGAGTGATTGTTATTTTACAGCACACCGGGAATCTTTCACCCATACGTGACGAGATAGTACCTTAAAACAGTTGCTAATTACGTCAAATACAATAACAACGGTATACATTCAATGATAACACACATATGGATTAATGTATTGGAGCGCAACATATAGATTTGTTGACAGATGCGAGACAGATATTTCCAGATTAAATAATCTGTTGACATTACGTTGTCATCTACAGGATGACAAAGAGAACATGTGAACATTGTTTTTGCACAGCTAGTCTGCAATATTGGAACACAATGTAAGGGAAGCAACTCTCATTTCCTGAGATATTGATCAGCTGGTGTGGTAGACATGGAACACAGAGCACATTGGAAAAGTGGCGAGACATACAGTATACACAGAAGAAAGATATCGACATGTAACGAAACACAGCCAATGGCACTGAAGCTCACTTGGTACTTCTGGTAAAATGAACATGCGTTCATGAATAAATGAATTAATTAGTGCTGTACATCTCAGCATGAATCCATGACAATTAACCCTCTCCCTGTTGAAGGCAACTGGAGAGGCCCTAATGAGCAGTGCTTTTGCCTAATCCAGCAGGGAGAGGGTTATCTTCAATGGGTATAAAGCATAGGTTTAGGATTTCTTGGAATGCCTTATCAATTTTAATGCAAAACATTGCAGAAAATTAATCCAAAAAGAGGTTATGCCCATTAGAATCAGTATTTTCAGGTTCAACAAAAACTACAAAAATTGTGACAAATTTTGAAATCTTACGATAGGTTTATAATCAATTGTAAAGATAAGATAACTCTGTGGAGCTATGCCCCAGTTCACATCTTTGATGATGACACATGATCCTATGAACCCAAATAAACCCTGTGGGTGTCTTGGGCTACAGATAGTATTAGTTTGAGGTGCAGAATAGCTAAGAAGGTGGGTGTTATATAAGTACAAGTAAAAAACGACCAACACATAAAAATCAATGTAATATACAACAAGATGAAGAGGATCCATAGGATTAGACACTGGAGAGAAACAAAACAGTCATTTCTTTCATCTCGCATATACTAATTTGTAAATTTTGCACATGAATTATTATTTTTTAATATAATTCAGCATGCACATTTTTCATTTTCTTCTTTTTGTCGTTACAAAATATGAAAGAAAATTTTAAGTTAACTTTTCAATTGAATTTAATGAGTTTGCCAAAATGTCAAAAATTGGTTGAATCTTATCATGTAAAGTTTGTTTAACACACTTTCCTACTCTGTATATCATTTCTCGAAGCTCTCATATCTTACTATGAGATCATAAGCGCTATCATAACAATCCTATATATGGCGATCGTGAACTTCTGAGAGCGTGGATATGATAGCTTCGAGGAACAATACCCTGGACAATTGTGTCACAACTATATAGGATTTGACACAAATGGAACTTTCACACGCCACATACACGCACACACTCACACACGCACACATTAAAAACACAGCGAAGATGAGACACAGCAGACCTAATCACACTAAGACAGCACTATGTGTTTCCGGCCACACACCGCCTCAGTAGATCAAGCATAAACATATGACAAGGGAGATAACTGGTACAGAAGAAAGTGATCACACAAGACAGATAATTTGCACGTTGAGTCTAGCAATGTTTACCTTCGTATTTAACTACCCAAGGGTTACCACCTGTTGGGCAAATAGAAAACATGTCAAGTTGTTGCAATTGGAGGGAACTGGTCATACCTTCGACATATTAAAAAAAATATAAGTTAATTCTAGATTATTTTCTTTCTAGATATTCCATTGTACATGTTCTTTAAAATGAAATTTTGTCCTATCTACTGGTTTTTAGTTTAGAGGTAAATGAGTTAGGGAATTACGATTTTCTATACATTATTTATCATAGGATACTGAGTCTAACTTAGGACTAGATAGTACAAAAAGTCCTATAACACAATTTTCATAGTATTTCAGTGATTAAGAATTGAAAGAATTATCTACTGGTTTCTGGAGCAGATTAGAATTGAAAATTAATAGTTTTTGTACTATTCTGTGCTAGCCATAACACCAAGCTACTTTTGTCATTAACCCTATGGTAGATATACATAACCTAGCTTCTGTTGAGCTTGTCTCCTTGTCTGCAGCAGTAAAAGTGTTAATACTGTAACATTGTTTTAATTCATGTCTAATGTTTATGCAGTATATATGTAGATCCTGTCATGATATAGGACACGTTGGGGTCAGCACATTTAATAATTTTGAAATGTTTGACAAAATTAACACAGGAAGAAAATCAATTCATAATTTCTATCAAATTGGGTTATAAAAATCTAACACTGATGAAGGATTACAAATAAGCTACGAGAGCGAAAATTACATGAAGCATTCATAAAATGTGCAAGTTATCTCCCCTTGACTTGTGAGCAGTGATGCTGTCTGATACAAAAGCTAAGCCTGGATTCTTTTAGCTTTCTTTTTGTTTTCAGTACACATGTGAGATAGAAAAACAGTTTTGAAGGTATAGACACAAATACCTTCACTTTAGACAAAACATCTCTGTCAACGAGACAGGTATTGTACATAAAACATCCACCACACTATGAAAACAGGACAATCTCTGCCAGTTTGAAAAACACAACTCTTTTGTCACAAACGTTGATAGTAATGACAATGTTATTGGTACAACAATGAATTACATGGCATGTTAGCAGTACAAAGGAACAAGTTTTCAGGTATACATAAAGCTGAAACAACTTTATATGATATCAATATTACGATATTAATATTACCAAATAGAGGTCCAATTATTTTATGATAAATAATAACACTTCAAGATCATATTGATATATGATAACTTAAATTGTAATGTGATTATAATTCACGCCTGACATAAATCCTGCAACGTAAAATGAATGTTATTCTATATTATCTATCTAATGGTATTGCCGATAAATCACAATAGGTATATCATTGTGTTGATGGCATACTTGTTAACACGGTCAAGACAACTCATATTATGTTTACATTACATTTATGACGTTGACCCTATCAGGAAACTTGTATTTACTATAACGAAATGTATCTGTACAAGTAATTGACTACGATAGTATCAAATGACGATCCTAGTAACCTCTCGGTCTAAACCCAATGTCTGTCATGGCTATAATAAACATAGGTATCTGGGACACGGGACATAGGTAATGAACACAGGTTTGTGATTGCGTGAAGGAGGAAAGTCACATACACAATACGACTAAACATGATTAGTGCACGTAGATTTATCTCCAGTTTGAAACTGATCGAGTGATGTGACCCAAGGCTGACCCAAGGCCGACCCAAGATGAGACATTTGACATGTACCCTTCTCTGTGAATGGACTGACAAAACTGATAAGATACAAACACGTTGCATATGACGCACACACATATACGTGAATTAAACTTTCACCTATACTGAACATGCAGGTAAAAGATTACTGTAGCTGAACAGAATCTAAATAACCATATGGTGATTTAATAGACAATATATCATCTGTATACTCCCCAGGGAATTGAGAAGGTTCACTGAGTGCACACTGATCCAAATGTAGCACTTATAACATGCCTTAATGGGTGAATCTGGGAAATTATTAATATATGTACATTATTATTATTATTATATGTATAAACATTAATGAAAAGTGAAATGAACTGCACTATTATTTTAACATAGACAACATGAGCTTAAAGGCATACAATCACGGGTTTGTTTACATATTTCATGGTCAAATGTATTTTTACATGAAAGTATGTACATTTGGTGTGTCTACACAAGTATATTGGGTAACCAGCTACATGTTCTGCATATGCCACTGGTTTGCACTATTTTCATATTTTATTATTCTTTAATATGTATAGATATATAACTCTATTGGTATCAGTAGTTATGAAAAGTTATTTTGGCCATGTTCAATGATTAAAGTTATCCCCTTAGTCTATTAGACTATAGAACATTGAGATATTGCAGTACATTGCTAAATGATTATTCGTGTTTATACTGTAACTATGTGTTACAGTAATACCCTGGAACCATAGCTGATATTGATAAACTAAGCTTGATACAGATACATGTATTGTGTCTGAATGGTCGTCTCTCTTGAATTCCAAACTCAAAATTAACACTAAAACCGTCAACCCTACAACGACTCAATATATTAATTTCACTTTTCTTATTGCTCGGAATATCAATCAATAAGATAACTCAACTCCATAAATCCATATTGATTTCTCAGACTAATGTTCATAATGTTTCTACAAAACCTACATCTCCAGCTCAGGAGCTGCCTAATCTACAGCTAATACCTCCCTCTGGTTTGTGTACACCTAGCTTCTGCCATTAGCTAAGAATGAGGTCTGGGAGTTACCACCAGACTAACACCCCGTGATTCATCCAGTGTTATACCTCCAGGTATTCAGGTCTCTGTTTCACGAAAGGGTTGTACAGTAGTCTGGGTACAAATCAGGGCGCACGACATGCTTTTACTGCAGCAGGAAATGAAGTAAACATCTATTTTTGCCCAGACTACTGGTACAACCCTTTCATGAACGCAGGCCAAGTCATGGCATAAATCGAGATTTATGTAAATTTCTGTTATAGTAAAAGTATGGTGTATGCCATGATTTAGGTTAAGACTACAGTTCGACCCTTTCGTGCATTTCACAAAAGGGTCACACATGTAGTTGAGGCCTAAAAAAAAAGATTTGTCATTTCCTGCTATAGTAAAAGTGATTATATACAAGACCAAGACTACTGTACGACCTCTTTCAAGAATCTCAGGCCAGAGTTCAACAGTTCACCTGTATAAAACAGTAGCGATGAGGTAAACTTCAACAGTAGCCATTGACTACACAATTGTTCCAGTTGGAGGTACAGTTACTTTAGAGTTATGCCATTCCATACAGGAGAGCCCAGACCTAGCTATGAATACAGAATAATGAGACCGAAAACAAGGAAGCTCGTAGAGAAAAATCAAGAATTGGCTGCAGGTGGTGTTCTTCCCACGGTCTTTGTTCCAATGTGCTGTAATTGTGCGTTATCAGCTCACTTTGTTTGGAAATACTTAGGCATTTAAACTATTAGTGATATCGAGATACCTTGATGTATTATGAGAATGCAGTGCAACAAAGAAATACTAGTTCATCTTGGAGGTAGCACATCTGGCCATTTGTAGAAAAGTATGGGAGGTATTAGCAGTTGTGATCTCCATTCTCATCTTCCCTGGTGGTATACTCGAAATGAAACATTTCACGAAATTGCAAAATCATGAATGTAGGAAAAACGGTATTACTCTAGGGCTATAATCAATTATGTGTCGTCGTTTTCTACTGTGTACATGTATATATGAGGCAACTAATCCTGATCAACTGCTGCCCCTGCTGGTCTAGCCGGTGAGTCATAGCTGCTACCGCTTGACCAATACTCAAGAACTCTGTAGGTGCCAATCTCCTAGCAGACAACGCCAAACTCAGAGGAAACAATTTATTCCTCTGTGGCAACATGTCAGGGAGACAAAGTCATGACGGGACTGGAATAGAGGAGAAGAGAAGAAGAGGAAGGAGGAAGAAATAAGGGGGACCTCCTCGTTTCCCATATCTAAAATGGCATCAGCAGTAGAACTATTCAAGTAGATGGTGCATTATTGATCGGGCAGCAACGGCTAAAGTGTTGCCATGGAAACGCTTCTGTTGGTTTATTCACTGCATGGCCTCGTTTCTTCCTGGGACCGTTGCCATGACCTTGGCTCTCTGCACAAGATGCAGAGCAGCATTCTCCGTCCACCTTAATTTTCCCATAACACTGGGTCCGGAGGAACTGCAACTTCTTGGCACTCTTCAGCATTGACCAATGGTGCACTGATCTGGCCCACGGGGCACGAAGGTCCACTGAAATTTCCACGGCGTAAGAAATCCATGATGTAAGCCGCAATCAATGCAACCTGCCCTTTCCATCGTAAACCAATTTGCGTCCCAACAAACAGCATTGGGCAACAAGCAGCATTGGGCAACAAGATGCATTGGGCAACGGGAGAATCAGGGTTCAGGACCCGGTCACAAGCACAAATAATCCTGTTTGCACAAAGCTACTTGAACAATATCCAATTTGCGATCAAAGGTGGAGAATGGCTATGCAGCACAGGGTTGGTAGGTAGAGGAGGGAGGAGAGAGATAGGGGGGGAGTGGGAGGGGGGGGGGAGTGGAAGGGGGACATCAGCAAGTAGGGGTGGGTTCAGGAGAGAAGTGGCATAAATTACATAACTCTTTCTCAAATTTATATTTTCATGTTTTATAAAATAATAAAGCTCAATTTCTCAAATATTAAAGTTCTAAAAATAGCTTGGTATTGGGAAATAGAATGACATCAATTGCATCTCTTTCAAACATTTACACACTGAAAATTTATAAATAAATAAATCCACATTTGTTTCAAATATGAACATTTCCTAAAATGGTGTACATTTTGAATACTAAAAAAAATAATATGCTTCATCCATCAAAGGACATGGCAGGTGTGTTTACTATTAACCAGGGCAGGAATGGGGAGCTTTCCACTCAGAGTTGACCGAGTTCCAAGGCGTATATTGATCCGAAGGCTTGGAAATGCCAAATGACGCAACTTCCTCTGATGTGAAGATGCTGCAGGACTTCAAACAATTGGACAAAACAATCATTAGTAATAATAGCTTCAGATGATACTTTGACTCGATGTATGGCATTTCAATGATGATTGATGTTTACTAATATAACTGATAATAATGATGAAAATTTAAAAAAAATATATATAAATTAATTCCAAAATAGTCTGCTTGTCGAGGCAGGTATTTTGTGCTATGTATATACAGTGAAGCAGTACTAATTATAGTACTACCATAATGTTAAGTAGTACAACAGTACTACCTTGATGAATAGTACAACAGTACTAATGTACAACGTACAATAAAACAGCATATACGATTTAACAGTGATTGGATTGGTGCATTGCACCGTTATCAACATTATCACAGCTATCTGTTTATGATGGGAGGGAAACCTGCAACAACTTTGTATTACAGATAAACCAAGGATGATAACCGTACACAATGCATTCAGATATTGCATCCCATTTGTAAATGCATATGATACGTGGTCTTCATCACGGAGAAGACAACTTCTTGTCGTACGTCTTAACGACTATTCATGGGGTATTGTATGGCATTCAGGGATTTTCATCAGATGTTGGGTGCTTGGTTGAATTGGGGTTTTGAGCCGCTTTCAATATGCTTCCACTCCTATCACAGCTTGCATGCTTCGTATGCACAGGCCATGATTGCACTAGGTCAGATTTCCACTGACTGTTGGTGCTAGCTGACATAATATCCTGTCATATTAGAGGGAATACAGGGCACGCTGGAGGACATACTAGGTATATCAGTATAGGTTATATACGGTACCACCAAATTGAATACCATAGACGACAGTGTTAACATATTTATGCATAACTACTGATAGTCATACAAATACCACAAAACAAACTTCATTGCAATGTTCAGCTCCCTAGTAATGTAGAAATCAAAGAAAAAATACTGTCACCTAGGTTGTTTACTTTTCATAGAAAGTAGCATAACGTAACCATAGGTTCGCACTGAATATATACTGTAAACTTCAACTATCATAAAGATCACAACAATTAACAAATTAGGTACTCATCATTGAATGTTTTGAAATGGCTGGGGACTATACTTTTCAAATCCAGTGGAAATACCATTTAGAATCAATCCAGGGCCAGAAATTCCCATCTATGCTGTACTGGCCTGGGTAGTCAACTTTTTTGGCAGCAAATTCAAATTATTTGGTGGTTATAACCTATACAAGGGTATACACGATGTATGTCATATTGTGATGTAATGCCCTTTCATTGCCACTTCGTGTAAAAAAAAATAATATGAAACTCATTGGTGACAAACAATATCACACAAGAATCTGCAGAAATTACTTCCACGAACACAAGGACATATTTGCCCAATATTGGCTGGAGGAGAAGGAGTCATATTTCATCTCCTGTCAGGGTAATAATGGATCTGTGGTGTCACCTGCACCTGTCAGCACACCAAGCTGCAGACTCAACAACTCATCATGACCATTAAGCTCCAGACCATTTTGCATAAGAAAGAAAACTTTTTAGAATAGGATAAATTCATTTAAAAAACTTGGCAGAAAATCTGCATGTCTGGTTGGTATCCATATTGACCATGCAGAAATAATTAATGTGTCGCTTTGAGCATGCCTTAGGGGGTGGATTTGGCACATTATAAGAAGCCATTATTATTATTATTATTATTAAAACCTGTTTTTGAAAAGGAAAGTTTGGTTATCATTCGAACATCATCATGCAGAAATAATTAAGACTTGTTTTAAGAAAAGGAAAGGTTGTCCATTATTAACCATCATCAAACTTTGTATATGTATCTTGAATGAAGAAATGTTTATAAATCATAATCAAAATAATTCAAACATTAGAATTCCTTCTAATAATATCTAGAAATATCTACACAGGATAAATTCTCATATGGCAACCCTAATAACAAAATCAATAATACACTTGTGTATTCCGAACAAGCCAGAATTTACTATTCAATGGAGATAGTTTGATAATGTCCACGCCACTGCTCCAATGATCTTGGCCACATAAAGAGAGACTTTCAAACAGTGCCGACCTTCCACACTGGAAGTAATTTGGCGCATCGGCCATTTGCCTCCCAATCCGTGAGTCAGGGTGACGTCTGTGTGTGCCAATATTCCAAAGATTGACATATTACAGATTCCAAAATTGGATCTGTTCCTGAAGATCATGTCGTTTACAGACAATGGTCACACAACATTCAGGCTAGACCTTATTCACTTTCCAATGCCCTGACTTCTGACACTATCAGTCAGCTTGTCCCATACATTGTTGTTTATTAATAATTGTAAAATCATAAAAAGAAACTATCCCATATTGCATTACAAATTTTTAGTTGAAGCAGACGGCTCTGAGACACTATTCATAGTAAAAAAGAAATAATTTAATGGTGGTTCATTTAATGTTTTCCTCTACTGATGCCATGGCAAGGTAAGATTTTATATTCACACCATGTAGATAAGAAAATATATTTACAACATTTCATAAACTATGGCCTTGCTCATGACAAAGATTTATATTTGTCACACAAATGTGATAAAAAAATGAATTAATTAAATTAAATCTTGTTGTATTACATCAAGTTCAAATACAAACCACCATGTTACCAAAATACTATGAAATAAAACACAATAATTTTTAATATACTACTAAATAAAACACAATATACTTTAATATATCACAATATTCCCATTTAATATCTATCTCAAACTGGATCAGTTTGACTTATGGGCCACGAGATGAGTTCCCCTTCCTCTGAACAGCAGGAGGAATACAGACGCATTCAAACGTATAATCCATTGCACTTTCGGTCGGACACTTTTCAATCTCTGTCTCAGTGACAGATGCTGGATCCACGGCCAATGCCTGTGTGTGTTGGGAGCCCTGGCCGACTCTCGCCTGAGTCATTTATAGTCAGCAAACATAATCCAATGTACTGCAGTTGCACCAGTCCTTGAAAACGTATCCTCAGAGGTCAACTTCCAATGATCTCACGGTATCCTTTAGACCTCGGTAAAGATCCATCAATTTAAGAGGAAGAATTGGGAGATGGTCGGATTTTCATAATTGGTTTGGCCAATAAAGCATCAATGCTGCTATTAATCCATGTATATTTCCTCGAATGTTTGTCATAGGAATGCAAGCATCACTATCGACCATTGTTCACTGAACACATTGTAGTCCCAATAGAACAGACCTTGTCCAGAAGGTCAGAAACTTGTCCAGAAGGTTAGAAACTTGACCATAAATTATCCTTCCTGGTATATATATACATTCAATGAATAAATCCTCATAAAAATAAAAGCTCAAAAAGACGCTTCTTAATTGTCCGATGCTTCTTAATTGTCCAGATGAATGGAAATGCTATTCCTATTCATTCTTAAAAAATGTATAAAAGTACTTTGGGTGTCATGAATGTCAAATATGTTACATATCTATCACAATGTTTATCAAACTATCGATACGAGCTTCCACAAACAAGTTCCTCCAAGTTCTCACTAATATTAGTATGTGACTTTCCTATCTTTATACACAACCATTGCACAACCATTGGGGTCTAAGAATATTTTAGGAATTTTGGTTTGGAGCCATTTTAAGGACTATTACGCACATCATATTGCAGTACTAAATAATTTCTACAAGTAACTGAAAGTTAATTTCAAACACTGAATTTGAATTGAGCAAATGGTGAGAATAACGTAAGAATGATGTTAGATTCTAAATGTTAGATGTTAATATATCAATTCAAATACCAGCATCATGTTAGTGTACATATCACAAGTTAGTGCATGAAATCACGCTAACACCGCCACGTCGACACAACCTACCATCTACATCGCCCACTTTTTTGTAAACTCGCAGCGTGGCATTCGCTCGAGCTTCCCCTTGTCCATTGTCGGCGACGCACGTGAAAGTGGCGTCATCGCGCTTGGCCTTGACGGGGTCAATCCTGAGCACGGACAGGTGCGGTACCTCTGTGATGAGGTAACGGTTTCGGCGTGGGTTGATCCTCTTGTTCCCCTTCTCCCAGTGGAAGGACGGAGCAGGGTTCCCCGATGCCTTGCAGAAGAAGCTGATCTTGGCCTCCTCCGCTACCTGTTGACTCCTCGGGGCGAGAGTAATCCGTGGTGGACCTGCAGACAAAGAATTGGGAGAAGTTAAGTCTTTTGTTCTTGGAGAAGGAACACATGAACAACAAAGTACTGCAAATGAAAGGAATATCAAGCATGGACTGAAAACTGAAAGGAAAACAGGACATCAAGATGAATTCTGAATGTCTTTCCCTGCAAGGAAAGTGGATGGAGTTTGTGTTCATCAATTGTTGATTTAACAGCCACTTACAATTAATGCATGTGAGTAAAATGAGGTAACAGAGAATTCAGAATTCATGATTAAAACTGCGACTGAAATTGAAATAAAAAGTAATTTCAACTGAAGCAGAGAATACAATAAATCTGATAATAATGGAATGCTATCTGAAACAGAAAGGATCAGCTACAAATAGAAAAACATGAGAAATTGATTAAATTGTAATTCGTGGTTTTACTTGTTATTTAGATTTTTGTTCTAAATGCCATAATTTTGTAAGTATTCAAAAAACTGGTATATACTGTAGGTTTGCATTGGAAAACAACTTTCAATTCAAAGGCTATTAATTGTTCATATTTCATCAATCTTATCAATTTCCCAGGGATAAACCAAAAGAGTAGGTGAAAACCAAAAAGAATTAAAATCAATTCATGGGAGATGTGACATTGGACATTTGTATGTGTGTACTGCAACCACAAAAAAAGATGTTTCCACATTCTACAGAAATTGGCACAGAGCCACATCCATTGTAGCAAGATGCTTCTTGGTTTCTGCCTGTAGTTTACTGTGATCATCTATGCTTACGCTCCAAACACCACCAATATTAGAAACACAACTCTGTAATCTGACCTAGTCAAAGGTCTGTTTATATTGGAGGTTGTTTTTGAAAATAATAATTTCTACAAAGGTGGAATGTCTTTAAAGTTTTCTGAAAAATAAATCTACAAACAGAACCAAATCATTACAATTACAAAATTTTCATTTTCATTGTTAGAAATATTTCTTCAGAATTTTACTTCTAAGAATATTGATCTGTTGATTAATGATTTCAATATATTATAATGTGTTTGAACTGTACCACAGCACATGCACTTAATTGTGCTTGGAATTTCTGGATCGATGGATTGAAGAAGGATCCAGTCACAACAGCTCTTAGATATTCTTAGGCTCCGAGATTTGAAAATTGTGTAGTTGTGAAGCATTGCGACTCCCAGGAGAACATAGATGTTGACATTCATGATATAAGTTTGGACTATGCAGATAACAACAGCTGGGCTACTTGGTATGTCGAGTCTAGGTGTGTGCTTACCAGACATGGAAATGATCACCCTTATAACATCATAGTCACATTTACAATTACAGTCGACATACCCTGGGCAACTGAGAAAGTGTGTATACACACTTGGTCATAAATATGCATTGGGGTAGATTACAGACCAGCTAGGTTTTATGGATTAATCCCTCTGGATCCTATTTGGCAATTCAGTAAAGTAACAATGCGATATTCTTTTTTTCCAAATACTATGTATTTTGTTTAAATGCTAATATTTCCACTCGTGTTTAGTTTAAACAGCTGTCATTTTATTAGGTGTCATTTTGAATAATTATATTCAAATCGGGACCAGCGACTTTCAAGCTGATATATAGCATCTTGCAACAACAACAAAAAGCACAGTCAAAGTCCAAGAGAAATAGGAAAGCCTACTTTCACATATTGATTTTTAGGAGCTGAAGAAATCCTTTTTGATCTGGTTGGTGAATGTCTGAATTAGCATGGTCTATTAAATAACCAGCCTGCAAACTGCTGCAGACCTGAAGCTTTATCTAGATTCAGACCAGCAGATTTTCCTCGACAGAGAGCTGCCTACAATCATTGGTCAGAAGTAAAAAGACGCTGATCTGATTCGGCGGGAGAATTCCTTCCATGATGATGTTTATCTTATATCTTCCTTGATGACTCGTTTATCTTATATCTGAACTTGTGGCGTTGGGACGGATGCTACTGCGTATAATTCGAAATAATTTGTTGGGAAGTGAAACAGCGAATTTCCAGTAATGAAGATGTACAGCTGATTATCGGAGATCTTCTGCCATCAAAAAGACACAACACTGAATCTTGAACGACTCAGAAACCAGTGAAAGTTTTCTGAAATTATGGTAGCTAGAAGACATTGTTAACTGTATTTACCAAACATTTAAAATAATAAATGTTTGAGCTAATTATCTTTTCTAAAATTTAAATTAGTTTAACTATATAATATATCTACCCTACAGATCTAAATTACCTTATCATTATTGTATAGGAAACTTTTTTCTACCAAAAGTCATAAAACTTTGTTAATCTGCATAGTCCAAGCTAAAGTCTGACCAATCCAAAAAGGTCTTTCATCAATGAACAAACATCATAGAAGAAAACCCATCTTGATTTGGTCTGACTCTACTTACTCTGTACATAGTCGATGTAGCGGAATTTGTATGTCATGTTGCCTGGAGAAAAGTATGTCAGTTAGCCTTGTGTTATAGCCAGTCATAGCATGTCGCAGATAAAGCACATGGAATCTTTACGTCTACAAATGCAAGTGCATGTAACCCTGGAACAAGCCCATTCCCGTATTAGTTGTGGGCATACACATTTCATTTGCACAACACTAAAGCGGGAGAGTCCCTTTTTATATGGAGCACTTCGGACATTAATGACTGGAACCAAGTCGGAAGTCTATTCCGTCGTAAACGGCCTTGTTAAACAACAGATAGTCTTTTTTTTTTTCTCTCCCTCGATGACAATGATTCTGTTTATGAATCTTCCTGTCAAGATGGGACATAAACAAGCATAGTTGACATTCAATTTCCTGTCCTGCTTGATAGAGAACGTTAAAGGACGGGGCAACCTAACGAAAACAAGTATTGCCACATTTCTGTATTCCGGATTAGGTGCATTTGCTTTCAGTAATCGTATTCTCCATGGTGCTGGGTCTGCAGACTCCATCAGGACAAATCCACACCTGTGACAGCCCTTAACCATGGACAAAGTCTTCTTACATTGTTTTTTTCTTCTCCAAATTTGTTATTTAACTCTCGTCTATTACACGCTTCATTTAAGACATGTCGCTTTTGCAGTGAACTTTCAAAAGGATTTAATGGCCGACAATATCCATGTTTAAGAATCTTCAAAGGTGAGGAGAAATATGCACTGAATAATATAACTAAAGAACATGAAGTCATCAATGGATGATGGAAGGTCTTGTTAATGATGGATTTTCAAAATATTTATGTACTAGATGGATAACTGTAAACAGTTTCCATATGAAACAACGTATAAATTGTGAAGAACTCGAGAATGGCACGGTACATATAAAGTTAATTCTTCTGTTGTATTTTCAATTATGTATAAGTTGGTTATCATTGCTTATTTATTTTAAATTAATTTTTCTGTATTTTATTATTTTCTAATCTCACACAAATATCTACATATTCATCTTCGTGGATTTTACGCGTTAATCTCCCAACATATTAAACATCACCTAATTCCATTGCACATGGTCCCATTGCACGGCTGACCGCTCAGGTTAAAGTGAAGCACGTTCTAGCTCGGCTGGTACGTGGATGGGTGACCGAGAACC
>JAUTBT010012033.1:0-23683 GCA_032361225.1 Lepetodrilus schrolli
CTCTCTCTCTCTCTCTCTCTCTCTCTCTCTCTCTCTCTCTCTCTCTCTCTCTCTCTCTCTCTCTCTCTCTCCCCACACTGACAATCTCTACATGCTTGTTTTCATTCTGTTCCAGTGTTTTGATGGTCGTTATGGTAATGGTACCTGTCGCTGTAGCACCAACTTCAGTGGGGCCATGTGCCAGAACTGTGCTGGCATGAATGTCTTCGGACCCAATTGCTCACAAAGTAAGACACCAGTTTACAACCGGTTTCTGCCCAGTTTACAACCAGTTTTCTGTCTTTTAATGGAAAATTGATGAGAAATCATGCTGGTAATAAATTTATCCAAAATTGCAATAGATCTACATACTTTTAAGAAAACAAACGTGAATATTCATGCAGAATGTCTTTATAACGTACAAGTCAAGGGCAGCCGTCATAACGCCGCAGTGACCTATGAGGTCACAACTTTCAACTGGGTGTATTACTTTTGGTGGGACACCTCTCAACCAATCAAAGCACTAGCATCGTCACATATTTGGGATACAGCTTGTTCTTGTGATGGCTGCGTGACAGTAGTAGTCTCCACGATGGCCGTTCATCTTTAGCACAACTTTTTACTACAACAATATAGACAAATATTTATTAGGGATATTTTACTATGTATATATTTAGCCTTAGGCCATAGTTGTTTGATTCCCTGGTTTATGTCATCGCAAATGGGCGAAAGATTCCCGCAGCGACGTTAAACTCCAAAATCACTCACTCTACCTGGTTCATTGATCCACCAATCCAATTTCTTCTATTTTGGAAAATTAAAATTAAAAATAATTATTTTTAGAACAGAGACCGGCAAGGCAATGGATAACACAAAGTCAAAGCCAATTTAATTGGTTACTGGTAGATATACACATGTTTATATCATAAAAGTCTATTTTATCACAATTACTAGTATTGACAAACAGTACTTTGAAGCTGTTTGTGCTTTACATCTGAACTAGGGGACTAGTCTTTATAACAATTATTGGCAATTATATTGATCATTTTATTTTATTTTCTGTCAACCGACCATTCATAATCTCCAATTATTCCCTGGAAATGTTGGATGCTGGTCTGGGGAAATACTAGCACTTAAAAATATATAGCTAATATAATATATAATCCTACAATAATTATTTTTTTTGCCTATGGACACTCTTTGCACAATTAGTTGAGAACAGGCACAAGAGGTGTAAGGAACTGGCAATTAACATGCAGTTTCTAGGATAGACTGGCAGTTCCTGCTAACTTCCACATACACTGCTGGCAGTTCCTGCAATTGTAACCCCGATGACGCGCGTCAACCCGGCCTGCTACAGCAGCTGTATGTGGGTTAATATAGCATGTTTCTTAACCATTAATCCGGTGTCGTTCCCTTGCCAGAGACGATTAGGAATAAATTGGCCATCGTTAGTATGATCCCTGCGAAATTATAGACAGTCATCAACGCGCTGTGATTGTGTGTAATCTATTGATCGGATTATTTCATGGAAATTCTATAAACTCGATCGTCTTCATTTTCGCTGACCCTCTTCAGAGGTAGACGTGAGTTTGAGTCGTATCTTTACCTGCTACAGCCACACACTGGCAGTGTTGTTTATTTTATTACTTTTCCACAAGAGTCCGCGTCATTTATTCATTGATCAGAGGTGTTTGACAAGAGCCGATTAGATTAGCTTAGATTGGTTAGTGTACCACTAGGTGGCGTTTCCTCTTTATTTAACCTACCTGCTGCTATCGAACTGGTGGTGCCACATGGAGCAGTAATTGTTGATTAACCCAGCATGGAGAGGGTTAATTAGGTTTATACAGGCAGGTTCAGGCTCCAAGATTACGGGACATTTTTTTGTACAATTTTGTGAAATCAAACTCAAAAGAGTTTCGTAACCTCGGGGCCAGCTCAGCTAAGGAATTGGACATAATAAGTCACAAGATCATGGGGTCAAGCTCAGATGAGAGGAATGTCTGGGTTATACATGTGACGTGACCCTTTGCTTGCTTCCATTGACAAATTGATTTATTGCAAAGCCGCACCCCAATAAAATGTACTTCAAGTTTTTCCATGTGCCAAGCATGTAAACATGATAGTACCTCTCAGCCAATCATAATACAGCAAAGATGAAAGTTGGGCAAAGTTGATTAGCCATGTGGTAAGTGTCTGACAAACAATTACTTGAAAGGCAGGCATAATGCAGTTGAAAACTCTGTATCCATGTATAAATGATATCATGAAACCATGTGCGTGTAAGAAATGACAACAAGAATTATTAAAATTAAGATTGTCAAAGTAAGAATTGTCAAAATAAGAATTGTCAAAGTAAGGTTTGTCAATGTAAGGAGTGTTTAAATAAGGACTTTTAAAGTACGGATTGGCAATGAGTGCATGACACTCAATGTGGTTGGTCCTTCAGGGTAGTGGAGATAATGACAAATGAATTTTGACCAATGATTGTAATTGTAACAAACTGAGGCTGTGTACTGAAAGAAAGTGACCAGAAAGCCCTCCAGATGTTTAATGTCTTCAGCTCTGGTAATAGAAATTGAGTTATTAACTCTCTGCATGCTGAAGGCAACAGGAGATGCCTGCTAAAGAGCAGTGTTTGTACATAATTCAGCAGGGAGTGGGTTAAGCGCAAAGTGTTGCCATCTTCCTGAAGAACTGTGGTGTTGGTCTTGCATTGTATAGGTCTACTATTCGTTGTATATTTTAACTTTAATTTTTACCTACGAATGATTATGTCAAAGGCGTACAATTACAGAGTCAATGATTATGTCAAAGGCATACAATTACAGAGTCAGCTGCTCAATGATTATGTCAAAGGCGTAACATTACAGAGTCAGCTGCTCAATGATTATGTCAAAGGCGTACAATTACAGAGTCAGCTGCTCAATGATTATGTCAAAGGCGTACAATTACAGAGTCAGCTGCTCAATGATTATGTCAAGGCATACAATTACAGAGTCAGCTGCTCAATGATTATGTCAAAAGAGTAAAATTACAGAGTCAGCTGCTCAATGATTATGTCAAACGCTTTATTCAGTTAATTGATTTTCTACTGCCATATCAAAAGAGATATTTTCAGTAGACCACGACTTGTGGTCTATTCACCGGACCAGGACTTGTGGTCTATTCCCCGGACCAGGACTTACAGACTATTCACCAGACCAGGACTTGCGGTCTATTCCTCGGACTAGGACTTGCGGTTAATTCACCAGACCAGGACTTGCAGTCTATTCCCCGACCAGGACTTGTGGGCTATTCCCCATACCAGGACTTGTGGTCTATTCCCCATACTAGGACTTGCGGTCTATTCACTGGACCAGGACTTGTGGTCTATTCACTGGACCAGGACTTGCGGTCTATTCACCGGAACAAGACTTACAGTCTATTCACTGGACCAGGACTTGTGGTCTATTCACTGGACCAGGACTTGTGGTCTATTCACCGGAACAAGACTTACAGTCTATTCACTGGACCAGGACTTGCGGTCTATTCACTGGACGAGGACTTGCGGTCTATTCACTGGACCAGGACTTGCTGTCTATTCACTGGACCAGGACTTAGTCTATTCACTGGACCAGGACTTGCGGTCCATTCCCCAGACCAAGACTTGTGGTCTATTCACCGGACCAGGACTTGCAGTCTATTCCCCAGACCAGGACTTGCCTTCTATTCACCAGACTCAGACTCAGATACGGACCCAATTCCCAGCAATCTGATTGGCTCACTTGACCTAAACTAGGAATAAAATATTTTCCTAACCCTAACTAGGTGAGATTGTCAGGAATTTGGTCCAGGTCCAGGGAATAGACCACACTTTTAGGTCCGGTTTTCTGCTATATGTATGTAGTGGTACTACTTTGTTTTGGCTGGTCACCTCTTATGTGGTCACAATGGATAAAGTGGCACCATGTCAACTACCAGATGAAATGTCAAAATCGCATGTCTTCAAAATAAAAATGTTGTTACATGTTTGTAAGTTTTTAAAACACTAGTACAATTTCTTGTGACTAAAAAAAGTTTGAATTCACCTTTCTTATATGATTTCTGTATTTCTTTTGAATCCAAGGGAATATTTATTTGTAAATACACAATCAAGTTATTTGTATATGAAAGTTAATAGTGTAATAGATAAAATACTAAATGAGCTTCCATGTGGTACTTCTTTCATGAAACTTGAGAAGCGAAACCATTCACATGTTTCAATTGTCACTTATGGGTGAAATATTCCCGCTCCAATGTAAACTAATAACTCACTCACTCACTCATTTCATAAAAATGGTATCACCCGGAAGCACGTTTATTATTCTCTATTGATAGCATGAAAATATTATGACATTATAGCACTGCCAACACTCACATTATTTGTCACATTATTTGTCACATTATTTGTCACATTATATAACATCAGACAGCTATTACTTCAAGAACCATATCCAGTATGAGATAAATTATGCTATATTGATTTTTAAACTTGTATGCGTGTTACTCCATGGCAGTTAAACCATAAAGTTGTGAATTAGAAAAACAAGATATACATTATCTCTGATGCTGCCATGAGAGGCAGCATGGTTTGTACACTAGCAGGACAATATTGTAAAGCTAACACAGTTAAGGGGTGGTGCAGCAGCACATCTCAAGTCTTGGAGGACAAGAACATCCTGATAATAATGACTGAGGAGTTGGCAAAACATGATAACAGTTTTATTGACCTCTTGGGAAGTATTCAATTATGAAGTAGGTGAACAAGGCTGCAAGTAAAATCTCCCACGGTGCCATTTCATAAATAAATAAACTAGAAAATAACTTATTTTAATATGGTGAACAAATTTATCAGAAAATAATATTAAATTTCATATTGATCCTAAAACAGCATTTCCTTATTACGGCTTCATCCCTTGATCAGTATAATTTTAAAATCATGTGAAATTGAAATAGTACATAACATAATATAACACCATTTAAATCATAAAAAATAAGACTGAAAATGTTTGAAATCACAACTACAGTGTAGTATTCAAAAAATATTTGAAAGTAATATAAACCCCCCCAAATCATTTGAAATTTAAACAATTCACTGTACAGCTATGGGCAATTTGTTTATGAATGTATCGAAATTCTAATGTTAAACATAAAGAACACTCACTTCCTCGTTCTTTTATCATAAAGCACTGCTATTGTCACCCGCCCCAAGCGAAGTCGTCACACTAACATGTACCCCTTTCTGTGGTAAATGGAAAAATGTCAGTTTATGGAGATCAAGTTGGATTTTTAGAAACTGTTTGCCAATATTCAGAAGCACAAATAAACCATAAAATAGTCCAAATAATATTAATTTCCCTTAAATAGAAGCATTAACATAAATACGAGATGCAATATGTAAAATGACAAAAATGGCAAAATTAATAATAAAATATCTTGAAAATGAGATTTTGTCTATTAAAAATATTACAATTTTATATTCATCATAAAATGTCTTATTGAAATATAAGACATTTTATGATGAATATAAAATTTCATTTGCAAAATTGACAAAATCAATATAAGAAATTGCCCAAATGGGATCCCGCATATTTTGAAATCAACAAAAGACATTCCATAGAGATCACACTATTTATGATGCTAAACATATTTGTGAGCAGACTGTCATATTTTTTTAGAGCTTGCAATTATTTATTTATGTTAAAAAGTGCATTAAGCTCACAGCTACATTATCTAATGTTTCAATTTGTTTGATTGCATACTTACGTTTGCTGATGACATTTAAACCAGTTCTGCGCGATAAAACATGGGAAGTGTCAGATGTCAAATATATTCAACAAGTGGTGGGATTCTTTGAGTTTTGGAATATTATTCAGTATATTATTCGTCACGTATGGGTGAAAGATTCCCGTGTGACATAATAATAATTCACTCACTCAGGATATTACGTTAATAATATCAGTATATATATTAATAGTATAGTTAATAATATCAGTATATATATTAATAGTATAGTTAATAATATCAGTATATATATATTAATAGTATAGTTAATAATATCAGTATATATATTAATAGTATAGTTAATAATATCAGTATATACATATATTAATAGTATAGTTAATAATATCAGTATATACATATATTAATAGTATACTGGTAGTTTATAAAGCAAACAAAGATATAAATTGAGATCATGAAATTTTGCCCAATCCTATTTGAAAAATAAAATAAAATTTGAAATCATAACAATCTTCCCAAAACATTTTAAAAACTGAGAATTCCCATAGAATTAAGTAAACCTATGCATGATATTATTGTAAGTTTAGCCAAAATACATACTATGGTACGTAGTTATTTCAGGTTTTCCCCCACCAACATCAGTTGAATACTAGATCACTGACAATATGTCAAACAAAAACAAAAAGAAACAAAGCCTTAATCCAAGCACTTTGTCTGCTGAATCTGTTGGTTGATCATTGGCCATCCACTCATAGCTGATTGCTAGTAACTGTGGCCCTTCTAGTTTGTGATATGTTTGTGAAGCCAGACCTGCAGGTCTGTGACATGTTTGTAAAGCCAGTGGCCCTTCTGGTCAGTCACATGTTTGTAAAGCCAGTGGCCCTTCTGGTTTGTCACATGTTTGTAAAGCCAGTCAGTCACATGTTTGTAAAGCCAGTGGCCCTTCTGGTCTGTGACATGTTTGTAAAGCCAGTGGCCCTTCTGGTTTGTCACATGTTTGTAAAGCCAGTGGCCCTTCTGGTTTGTCACATGTTTGTAAAGCCAGTGGCCCTTCTGGTCAGTCACATGTTTGTAAAGCGAGTGGCCCTTCTGGTCAGTCACATGTTTGTAAAGCCAGTGGCCCTTCTGGTTTGTCACATGTTTGTAAAGCCAATGGCCCTTCTGGTCAGTCACATGTTTGTAAAGCTGACTCCTGTAGTCCAGGTGTAAGTCCAGCTTCACATCATATCCTGATATGGTAAAAGCATGGCTCACGCGCTAATTTAGGCCCCGAATACTGTTCGACCGTTTCGTGAAACACCGGCCTGGCCTAGGCGAGTGTTCCAAGGCAGTTATTAAAACCAGGTGCTTGGCACAGTTCACTCTAACTTGTACTCGTTTTATTCGAGTAATCAATTAAATTGCTCGTACATCTATGATGTTCAAAATTAAATGACCAGCCCATTTTGACATTCACATTTACATTGCATCCTACCTGGTACCCATCCCCTCCTGCATAGCAGCAATTTTCCTGATTCTACAATAATTACACCGCATAACAGAATATTACACAACAGAGACCGGCATTGTACCATGAGCTCCATGTTTTATTTCTGTGAATTTATTTGAACATTAACTTTCTTTGCATCGTCACTATCGTACATTTGACTACATTTCATCAGCAACAGTTCTAAACACAGTTTTCATTAAAGTTTGCAGTAACTTTACCAGTCTGAGATGTAATGTTCACGATGTTTGAGATGCAATGTTCACGATGTTTGAGCCAAACACAAATCATCTGCTATGGTGCGGCAGACCTGTCTCTAGTGGTTGCCATGACATCTGATGTACACGTGTAGTTTCAATAGATTGATTTCAAAATTGGTATGCCTATAGACACAGATGTACATGATGAATGTAACAGTTCTGTAACGTTTGTGTGAATGTAACAGTTCTGTAACGTTTGTGTGAATGTAACATTTCTGTAACGTTTGTGTGAATGTAACATTTCTGTAACGTTTGTGTGAATGTAACATTTCTGTAATGTTTGTGTGAATGTAACATTGTGTGAATGTTTGGGTACATAGTGAATGCAACTTGAATGCCTTGAACGGCAGCTTGGGTTGTATACTCCCCAGGGAGTGTACACATATCCATTGACCGGGGTAATAATGTAGCACTATGAGCTTGCTTTCGAGCGGGGATTTGGCGCAATATAAATGTTCACATTATTATTATTATTATGTAACATGGTGAATGTAAGAAATCGGTAACATGTGTATATACAGAATGTAACATTTAATAACATTAATACATTAATTAAGTAACTAACATTTCTGTAACATGAGTTTACCTACTCAATGTAACATTTCTGTAACATGAGTTTATGTACTCAATGTAACATTTCTGTAACATGAGTTTACATACTCAATGTAACATTTCTCTAACATGAGTTTACATATTCAATGTAACATTTCTGTAACATGAGTTTACATATTCAATGTAACATTTCTGTAACATGAGTACACACTATTAATGTGATATTTATATAACATGACTGTACATAATAAATATTATATTTCTCTAACATGAATGTACATAGTGAATGTCCCAGCAAACACATAAGATTGCAACATTATGCGAATTTTACTGATATAACATAACATTCACACGTTGTGATAACATATAACATGACAGAAGCAAGATGTGTGTAGGTTGGCAGAAACTAAACTTGTGTTTTTTATTTTATTTTCCACAGTGCTGAGGTATTTTTTTTGTAAGATTCATCTCTTCTCATAAGCCATTGTAATAGAAAGCATTGTAATAGAAGTCATGTATTAGTGCATCATTGGCACACAATTAGATTATTGATTCCAACAAGATTTTCTATGAAGATGGAAACACTTAAACTCCTACAATGCCATGTTGTCCTCATCGTTAATATTGACCCTGCCTTTATTGACCAATCAGCACGCAGGAGACTCTCAGTTCTACGCGCTGACTGCAGATTCCTCTATTACGTCCATAATTCTGCAAAATCTCTCTGGTGCAATTCAGGCGTAGTGTTGTCAGATCTGCTGTGCTAATTAGAATTGACACTCCAGTGGGCAATTCCAGGTGACACCAGTGAAAAGAAAGTTAAATTAGAATATATCCTCGGAAGTTGCAACCTTGGGGTTAATAAGTTGTATGATTACATATAATCTTAAGCTCAGTGAGTGTGAGAGGTTTTAAGCGGAGGTTTTAAGAAGAGTAAGACGAATCACAGGGGATTCCAGGCTAGCACAGCCTCCAGTCACGTACATTAACCACATCCATTATTGTCCAGTTAAAGTGTCATAGATTCTATACTGAGCAGCTTTTTCTATATATAGTCAACAAAATACATGAAGGGCCGGGAGATATTTTTATATTGGACCTGACAGACTGGCCAAAATATCAAATTACTGTAAATCAGGAAATTAATGCGAGCATGATATTAATGGCCGCATTTAATTCCTACGCATTATGGAAAATAATGAAAGGTACGTCCTGGAAAAACATGAATAGAGGCATGGTCGATCGCATTTAATTGTTGTCGCATTTATGTCCAAAAGCTTGATGTCGCATTAAATTAGTGACGCATTAATTTCCTGATTTACAGTATATTTATTTGTATTTTCAACCGCCCGATCCAAAATTATCACAGAAACATCCTTAAACCAGGGAATCAAATAACTATAACATCATTTTATTACACGATTGAAAGTCATTTGAAATGCTGATACTGTAACGCCGGCACTACAGGGATGAGAATTGTCATCTTGAAAGATAAAATGTTGTCCTATTCTGTGAACCATGGCAACAACAATGGGCCTTATGATTTCATCAGCATATCGTCGACCTGTAAAGTTGCCACAGATGCTAACCAAACCTGATCTCAGATTGTGTGTAATCTCGCCCCATACCATAACACTGCCACCCTCATATCAGCCACATTCCTGAATACGGTTCCTTTATTTTGTGTGCTTAGTATATGTAACTTATCGATCGACTTGTTTATTTGTGACCTGTCCTATTGATGTAGTGTTCCCTCGATATAACGACCTTCCATGCTCCGCATACTATATGAATATAGTACACTAGTACTTGGTACTACACAGTAGAGTATCAGTAATTGATCAGGCTATGATTATTAATGTCCAATGGCATTTGTCGGGCCGATGCCCATCTTCAATATCTACAGTAGGATGTCGGTGACCTGTTTGTCTTTGATGTGAGTCTGCTCCATGTTTGGTGTTTCTGTTCAAACCACTTGTTTTCTAAATTAGGTGTTTTTTTCCGGATCTGGACATTTGTTTTGTCAGTTACATTTTCATTACAAAACTATTTGAAATTTCGTAAATGTTTAAACTATGCGTTAATCAATGAACCGTTTCAAAATACATGTATGTGTATAATGATATTTTTAACCCGGTAGATTTTAGAATATTTGGAATGTGAGGCAGGTCTCTGGTAGAAACAAAGACAAACACTTAATACATTCCAAGCTTATATTAGCAATTTTAACTAATTTGTTTTTGTTTATGGTAGATAGGGAGCCATATGTATTCTAGCATTTAATAACGGATGTCAAGACACTTTGAACAAAACAATAATGAATAAATGGATAACAATGATTTGTTAGTTTTGAAATTCCTGACTTTCTACAAGAAATTCAGCCTCTGCTTAAATGTGTGGACTGTTTGTAAACTTCTTGTAGAATTCCAGTTTAATATATTCTCAATTATTTCCCCCTGATATTTTGCTCTTTATCACAATTTCCACCAGCACATCATCAATTCTAACCAGAATTAATGGTTCCTGCTTTTTATCAAAAATCCCTTGATCGCGTCTTTGCTCTTTTTGTTCAAGAAAATTGTCCATATACCAGTCCATAAATTTGATTATTTCACACCTGTAGTTTCTTTCAACATCAGGGGCATCCACTGCTGCACTAAGTTTAACGTCCAAGAGCATCTTGAATCATTACGTGGCTTGTGCGTTTTTGTTGTTTTGTATGATGCAAGGAACAGAGCCTTTCACAATACACAACCTTGCAGCTCACCAGTGGCCATTATTAACTCAAACCTTGATGAGTTGTAATGGTCACAGCGAATAATTGAGTTCTATTTAGTTAAAAAGTTATTGATCCACATTATCAGAGAAGAATTTATTACCATGTCAAGCCATTTTGTTAAATTTATGGGATGGGGGGGATTGTGTTGAATGCTGAGGAAAACTAAGTTAATAAAAGGTTTATGTGATATGTTATGTGTATATAATTTATATAATATATATAATGTATTTATCACCCAATACTGGCTCCCACAGGCGATAACGTCAGTAGGACAACAATGTTATTCTACTGTAGATACCATTTTACAACTTCACTGATTGGTCAAGAATTACTAATTTGCATAGGTATTCTACTGCTGACAAACATTCTACCAGTCCTGATGTCATTACCATCCAATCGACAGCCGTCCGCATCCGTGATTTGGACTTGTCAATTTTCACCCATCAATTGTCATAATAGTGGGTACATATGAAGACTGTTAGCCAACCAGTTCGGTAACAATATTTATATCTTACATGCGATCATATTGTTTTAGTTACATTATTGGGTGATAAATAGAATCTCCACTGAGTCTTTTGATATTATCCTACTCATTGATGAAAGTAATCAAATTCCCCGGCAAAGCATTGGATTTTGCTTACTTTTTTCAACTTGTAGGATAACATTGATTTCAACTTGTAGGATAACATTGATATCAAAAGACACTCAGTTGAGAGTCTCTATATACACTATATATTATTCATTCATATTAGTGAGTTGCTATTTACTGTATAAATAATGCAACTAAGTTTTTTATAAGTCTGTACTATATAATATATAGTAATATCTCTAATCCCACAACTTTTATAAATAGCATAACTTTCCCGACTCATAATTAATTGTGACAGGAAAAATATTATGTATATTCTTGTTGAATCTTGTGAATTTCCACTTTCATGTGGTATACATTAATACATTTTCAGGAAATTCATTTTAATAACCACACTTATTTTGGTAATCTATGAAAATAATTTACTGCCCTATTTTTCAGGCATAGTAATTTTCCGCGTATCCCTGGAAATACGCTGATTTATTTGTCCAGGGGTCGATTTATTTGCACCGGACGTGGTTTGGAGGCTACACCCCAGGCTTGTTTTCTGCTGAAATCACAAATTTCTGTTGCTATGCCTGAGTTTTTAAGTAAATGTACAACGATAATTTATTGTCCAAAAATAGAATGGCCCAATTCTAGCTCTATTCATGTTGTTCCTCTTCTCCATGTCTTGACTTTTATGGATCTCCAGTAGCCAGTCTGTATGTAGAAGGTTAGTGGTGAAGTTTTTGTTGCAAAGTCTGCCGTACATGGTCCACCTTTTAACACATGGTCTCAGACGTGGCCACTTCTCACACTCAGTCTCATATGTGGCCACTTCTCACTTAAATTGGTCTCATTTATGGCCACTTTTCACACGTGGTATTATGTGCAGCCACTTTTTACAGATGGGTCAAATATGTGGCCACTTACACTCAGTCTCTTGGGTGGCCACTTCTCACACTTCAAACGCACAGTCTTATAGGTTGTCACTTCTGTCATGTCTCATGTACGGCAACTTCTCACACTTAGTCTCATGGGTGTCCACTTTTAACAGATGGTCTCATGGGTGTCCACTTTTAACAGATGGTCTCATGGGTGTCCACTTTTAACAGATGGTCTCTATATGTGGCCACTTCGAAAACTCAAATGCGGCCACTTCTCATTAATGGCTTCAAGTGTCGCAACTTCTCATTCTTGGTCACATGTGTGGCCACTTCCAACACTCCTAACACACAGTCTCATGGGTGGCCACTTTTAACTCATGATTTTATGTATGGCCACTTCTAACAGGTAGTCTCGTGTGTGGCCACTTCTAACAGGTAGTCTCGTGTGTGGCCACTTCTAACAGGTAGTCTCGTGTGTGGCCATGTACGACGGCCGATGGACATTGTTATGACTGTTGTCTGGAGTCCCCTTTGGCATCTGCTTAGGCAGACAGTACCGCTGGCAGAAGATGGTCTTGAAGGTGTTCCAGAACTTCTCGCTGAACCAGCAGTACAGGATGAAGTTACACGAGGACTTCAGCGCTAGCATGATCTTGGTGACGGACTGGAAGCCCTTCATCATCACCATGTTGTGCCGTGGCATATCTGTTCTGAAGTCGGTGAAGGCGATGATGGCATTGTAGACCACGTACGGTGACTGTAGAACGAAGAACGCAGCGATGATGCTGATGAGCATGACAGTGATCTTGAACTGCTCGCTGGAGATGACCGAACGGATGGATGAGTCGGCGGCGAGGTGGTACTGGAGATAGCGGCTGGAGCGACGGATCTCCACGATGAGGCGCACATTCAACCCTAGCAGCGCTATGAAGGGCAGGATAGCCGTGATGAAGCCATTAGTGATGCAGTTGTACCACTTGTAGTTGTACGCTTCCTGCCACGTGACCGTCCACACGTTGTCCTGGCGGATGTAGTCGTATTTGTAGTCCCAGAAGTTGGGGATCCGGACCACGAAGGAGAAGACGCAGAGGACGAAGACCACGATGCGTGCACGTTTGACGGTGCACAGTGCCATGGCGCGGAGCGGGTGGCAGATGGCGATGTACCGCTCCACGGCGAGCATGACGGTGACCCAGACGGACGCGATGTGACAGGATGTCATCAGCATGATCAGGTAGTGGTGGGTGACGGTCAAGTACTCCAACCTCATCTCCACCTTCTCCAGCACGATGGTGATTGACAGGATGACCAGGAAGAACAGGTCCGCCATGGCCAGCGACGTCAGATAGCAGTTGGTGGAGGTGCACATCGTCTTGCGGCTCAGGACGATGACCGTGAGGACAATGCCAATGATTCCTCCACAGACGACCAGTGGCAGGAACACCATGTTGAGGATATCGTCCTGGATGACCTCATAGGGGTAGTCATACAGATTCTGGCTCAGGTTCTGGAAAGTCATGTTCACTACGTTTGTGACATTCCTCTGGAGTTCTGCCGAATAGTTTCCATTGGCGTCGACGATGTTGTTGTTGACTTCTGATGTATTCATGGTGGTGTGTGGGAGGACAGCCTACTGTAGTACTTCTAGCAAGCTAAAACAAAATTCATGGTATCTGGTCAACACCTTCTTCACAAGTCGTCAGTAAATAGGGGTTATTAATTATATATAGACATTATTGATTATGGAGGTTAATGATTATAGGGTAATGCCATCATTACTCAAGATTACTAATCTTGTTAATGAAGATCACTAATAGCATACAATGTATCTGTTGTATACTATATTTTTACTATTGTGATAAATATGATAAAGTTGTGGCATTATTTATTAAATGGTGAAAATGGATTTTATCTTTCAGTGTTTTAGGTAGTAGTAGTATTATTATTAATAATGATAATAATAATAATAATAATAATAATATAATAATAATAAAAATAATAATATTCTTTTAAAAACAATAATAGAACTTTATGAGATATTTATTTCAATCTACTATGTATTTAGTATGCTAGACATAGGAGAAGCAAAATCAATGCATTCTTTATGTCATTGTTGTAACATAACATTACACTAATCAATATTCTTTTCTTATATAATAAGACTATCTTAAAATTAAGTGAAGGTTTTCCATAACCAATTCTTGCTAATTTTTAAAGAGTATATAAAATGGCCTGGGGGACCTATTCTCAAAACGTTCTTATGATCTTCTTAGCCTAAGAACATACGTAACATCTTCATAGCCCTACTATACAAATATTTAAGATTGTCATACGATTGTACAAATGTTTTGAGAATAGGCCCACAGGTCATCACACTGAAAACATAGTCTATTTAATATTTAATCACTACTGTAATTATCTTTTATTTCAAACCCTCTAAAACATGTGTATAACAGACTTGTATAACAAACATGTATAACAAACGTGTATAACAAACATGTATAACAAACATTTATAACAAACAATAACAAACATGTATAACAAACATGTATATACATTAATTATTAATAGAACATTTCCAAGCCAAAAAAATATTAGTTTTTAAGTTTTGTATTATCACTTTATTATAAATGCAAGTCACAAATTACTTTCAGGGATAATTAAAATATACTGTTGCTATTTGAGCTCAAATTTATACTTTAGAGCACTTGATTGTGCTTTTTAATATTTAAACCAATTTGCCAATTTTCTGATGATCTCCCATAAGTGCATGTGTCCTTGTATCAATTTATTGATATATAATAAACTGAAAAATAGCTAAAATAACTGAATGTGTGAATTGAACTTTTCTATAACATGATTGCACATGATTCTATTGTTCTTGCAATTTCTTTCTATTTTCTTTTCTTTTCTTTTCTTTTCTTTTCTTTTCTTTTCTTTTCTTTTCTTTTCTTTTCTTTTCTTTTGGTTTTGTTTTATTTATTTATTTATTTATTTTTGTTACCCTTTCTTTTAAATTGGCCATGTTCCTTGTCCCTATCTTAACATGTAATTATCAGCCTCTGTTTCATTGCAGTACTGAAGATCACGCAACATTGTTGATCAGTTTTGTCAAGATGCAGTAGCTAATCAAAATGTTATGAATGTCAAATTATTGATGAAAGCAATGACTATCGGCATTTTCTTCCTCACCAGAAATACAATACCAGAAATGATTATTTGTGAAACTGAAGGATTCCAATGTACTAACATCATGAACAACACGGCATTGATTCAATCGATCCTAGGCTCTTTGTATCACGTGTGTGCCAAGTCTTAAGTCAAGGTGCGGCGGGCAACTGTATAGTTAAAGTATAGTTAAATTATTGAGTTAAGTCTGGCAACGCTCTAGTTAAAATTTATTGCCAGTCTGGAAATTCATAAATCAAACTGTGGTGTTATTCTGAAAAACTGATGTTGAAATAATAGTTTTCTGTTAACCCCGTAACTCTCAAATTCACAGACAATGTGTTTGTATGGCGAAAACTGAATATTGTTAAATCATAGATTTAAAAACAAACCACATAATTTCAGATCTATTTCTATGCCCGACACTGTATTTGAAAAGAATTGGCAGACATATTATACTAGGTTTAAATACACATCCAGTGAGGTACACATCCAGTGAGGTAATTAAATCAAATTATGACATAAAGAACAAGAATAAAACAAGATTCTAAAATTAAAACAATATTAAGAAAAATTAAGAGATCAATATTTGAATATTTAAATAATCATTAAATATTTTTAGCAAATCTTAATCTGAATGTTCTTCTAATGGAGATAATTTTCAATTGTATATTTGTCAATAATTGTTTTAATTTTGTATCTATCTCAAGAATTGAAAGAAAAACAAATTTTAAATTTCAAATAACTATGTCTATTTTGTCATGCAAGAAATTCAATATTAACAATGTTTACTTTAGCTTGTAAATTCAATATTAACAATGTTTACTTTTGCTTGTAAATTCAATATTAAGAATGTTTACTTAAGCTTGTAAATTCAATATTAAGAATGTTTACTTTAGCTTGAAAGATTTCAATAAACAACAATACTTAATTCAGCTTGTGGTATTTTTATAATAGGTCCATCTATATCAGTATTTGATATCATTTGATATATTTAAAGTTTGCAAACATTCCATTTGAACCAATTACTTCATATTGTAAAGTTTCAGTCTACAACAATAAATATAGAACAATACTTAATTCATTGTGTAATATGTCTGTAAGGTTTCAATATAAAACAATATATTGTGTAATATGTTTCTAAGGTTTCCATATAAAATAATATATTGTGTAATATGTTTGTATGGTTTCAACATTAAACAATATATTGTGTAAAATGTTTGTAAGGTTTCAATATAAAACAAAATATTGTGTAATATGTTTAATAATTATAAAAACAATGGCTAATTATAATTTTCCAACCTAAGGCATGCTCAAAGCGCCACATCTTTGTCAAGTTTCAATATTAAATAATACTTACTTCATTGTGTAATACACATATTTGTCAAGTTTCAATATTAAATAATACTTACTTCATTGTGTAATACACATGTTTGTCAAGTTTCAATATTAAATAATACTTACTTCATTGTGTAATACACATGTTTGTCAAGTTTCAATATTAAATAGTACTTACTTCATTGTGTAATACACATGTTTGTCAAGTTCTTTTGAGCATCACTCCCACTCTCTTTTCCTTTAGCACCTTAGTGTTCCTTATTGTTTCCAATGAAAATTTGAACATAGCACACCAGTGATTGTTTTTCCTTTGTTGATCTGCAAACAACCATTTATTCTATTTCTATTCTTTGCACTCGTGAACAAAACAAATATTTCTTAAATTTTCCTTTTAAAAAGTTACTCGAGAACAGCCTCTTTTTTGTCCTGTAATTAAATGTATAAATTGTCTTGCTCCATCGGATAAGTTTCAGGCGTGGGTATAAGCCCCGGGGGTGGCGGTGGTTGTGGTTGCGGTTGAGTCCCAGGAAGTGGAGGCACCGTTCTCAGTCCGTCAATCCACCGATGTGCGGATATCTCCGTCACTTTCTTCCGCGTGGATAACTTAGTCTCCTCTGAGGTGTCGTAGTGAGGACCTCCGCTACAAATGAGCGGGGATCGTGGCGAATTGCAGCCTTCGCTGATTGGAGGAGATATCTGTTATTGGCGGCGGAGATTGCCAGGAAGTTACTCTAAGGCACCGTCATTTGAGCCAAATGGTCGCTGTGTCCGCAGCAAAATGACAAATTATTCTAATCAGGCCATTTGTCATAATTCTGGCAGAGTGGCTGTTTGTTTCTTTGGAAATGTTGCAGAAAGAATGAGCAGGGAAAGAAAGTGAGCTGAGCGTTAGCTTCCTCAACAGGCGGCTCTGTTCAGACTTAAGAAGCGCAGACTTTGATTCCATTGTGTTGGCACCGCTGATTTTCTCTGTCGTCGCTCATTGTTGTAGTCAACCTCGGTCTGAGAGAGCGGAGGGGGTCTACGTAATGCTAGTTCACTCCACCAGTAATTGACTGCTGTGGCGTCCGACACAGTCATTACTCTCGGATTCATCGTAATGTCTCCTGTTGTCCACCAAACAAACCACTATTTACATTGATTTTTCAATTATCAGTAAAATTGTCTCACTTCTCGTTGTTTGGATCCTTTTCTTAACTTTTGGTCTGTGAGAACCATATGGTTGTGGCCGAGTGCCACTTGTCAAATCCATTTGCAATTGTCAAAGGACATAGGCTAACACTTGATGTAGGATGGTTCATCTTTATTCCTGATCTGTTTTGTACACTTAGGATTTCTTATCAGCACTTATGGAAATGTCTCAGACTTGTAAACATGAATAACTAGACAGATGTCTATAATTAGAGATTTTCACTGAATTAGTGACAACAGATAGTCAATGGTGAATAAATGAATTCTTCTATTTAAAAAATTTAAAATTATATTTATGAACAGGTAAAATAATTATATGTAATGCTTCTTTCAGGCCATCTAAAAATAAATAAATGGAATTTTACTGTATCACAAAACTTACATATATACAAAATGAAGCACGTAGATGTTTGGAAATTCTTCGTTGTTAAAAATATAGTAAGCTAAATGTATTTGTCCAAAAATGCTACTTGCCCTTACTTAATTTTGTTGATTATATATTTAGAATAGGCCACAAATATGTGTAAGAAGACATAAAAGTTATCTTTGAACACACTTTATGCTTCATAAAATGCAAAACATGGAGAAACACTTTTTTTAAATAATTCTACTCATGTACATGATAAAATATCTGCAGATGTGATTATATTTTGATAATGTTCGAAGACCAAATGACTTTGATCAAACAAATAATTTCAGGGGAATATTTTCTGTTTTCCTAGATTTCACAATAATGCAACCAAAGAAATAATATTTATGTTCACAAACAAGACAAGATTAACAAGACAAGACAAGACAAGACCAGATTTATTTTTAAATTGCAGGCCTGATGACACAGAGTACACAGAGAAATTACCAAATATACTTCACTTTTTTTTTTACATTTTAAGGAAGATTGACAGAGATTTTAGTACAGGAATAGTTTCATTTGTTAACAGAGGTATGAATTTTAGTTTTTGGAGAAAATGATAATAATACTGTGGAATATACACTTTTCTCCTGAGTTCATAAAATGGACACACTAAAAGAAAATATATTTGTCTTGAACTTGATGAAGATTACATTTAGTACACAGAATATGATTCATATTAATATGTTCAGTATAGTGAAGTTGCTGAATATTCAACATGTCAGACAAACACCTAAATTTACATAATGCATGGTGTAAATATTGATAAGATTGCAATTTACTGATATAAGCTTCTGTTGTTAATTTTGATTTATAGAAAGAATACAACTCTAAACAGTTTGAACTTTAAAATTTGTTCTGCCAATTTTGTGACTGAATATCTCTACCATGTTCTTTAAAAATGGGCATAAATATATAAACATCAACGCAACCTTGACTTATTCATACATGATAGAAAAACCAGTTTCATATTTAAGTAAACGAAAATGTGTTGTCCACAAACATCTCTATACAAGGGAACAATAGGTTACCTGGAGAACAAGCATCAATAGTCTTATGTCTGTACAAATATTATCATAAACAATTCAAACAGAAAAATACCTAAATTTACAAAAATCTTGGCCACATATTTGCATATCATTTTTTTTATGTTACAGTATGACCTGCCCTGGCCATCTTTCCTACCCAAACATATACTATACTCCGTACAAATATTGATTATTGTGTGAATCCTAATGGTAAGTTCTCCATATTTATATGCAAATGTGCCAAATACCAACCAAGTCGTGACGGCGTGATCGGTCGTGAAAAGTTGGTGCTGAGTGAATTGAATGTGTCTGGATTTGCCCGATATGATACAAGAGATTACTTCCTAGAGAACGACACCATGTTCCAATCACATCACTAACAGCTGTGGTGTCTCCCATGCATTGGACCCATGATAACACCACTAACAGCTGTGGTGTCTCCCATGCATTGGACCCATGATCACACCACTAACAGCTGTGGTGTCTCCCATGCATTGGACCCATGATCACACCACGCAACCTATGACTAGAAAGGAGTCTATTAAAAAAATATGGTGGTATGTTATTAGTTTGTCGAATGTCTATTTTGTTATTGTCTCTGTTAGCTGCGTAATTTTCACATCTCTGTGTGTTCTCTGGTGTTGTTCAGTACTGCATTGACCAATAGCAGCCTCTGTTACATCACTGTGTATCCCTGTGATAGAAACCTGTGATATTAATTGATTTCAACATATTTTATTGACACAAGTTCAACAGGATTAGACAAAATGAAACACTTATTATATAATTAACAGTGAAAGACTGAGATTTCTCACTCTGAGAAAAGTGATATCATCACTGCAGTGGCGAGAACACCTGGTACCACTGAGCCCGCAATACCTACTGGCACTTTCATCAGTTCATCATCCCACTATTTGATCAATTTGACACATCACGTTTAACATTTTCGATGTACGAGAGTTGTACCAGTTGTTTGTGTTTGTCAATTAATTGAATATATTCTGTTTTGACTTGTATTTGTTGTTAAAACTACTGAAAGCTAGCCCATTGTTAAGGCTGCCATTTTATTTCATAACATTTGATGATCTATTGTGCTACGTCATCGGCGTACATTGTCCAGTTGGGAGAATTTATAGTTTTCTATTCAAAGTTTTGTTGATAATTGTAAAATAAAGTATATAATAAACAGGATATTTCATGTCTCTATTGAAATAGCATGCATCTCGTGATGTGGGAAAACTCGATGAGAGAGACATGAAATATCCTATTTTTATCAAAGTCCTCCATGATATTAATTATACTTAGGATGCTTCTGTTGCAGATTACGGTTGCATTATTATGTAATCAGCACTATTATGTAATCAGCACTATTATGTAATCAGCACTATATTCTGTAATCTTATTATTGATGGTTATTTTGTCTCAAATTCGATCTTCGACAAGTCTCTTTAACATCAAGAGATTCACAGGTTGAATATCACTTGAAATAATGTATACTATTTTAAATATAAGAATTTATAAGTGTCAAGTTATATTATTCTGCACAAATTCAGGCACTAAAAGGTTATCATCATACTCTCAGTCTCTCATTAGCCAAGCTGGCACCCATCTATGCACTAGCCAGGCCCATTCATGCTTTGCTTCCAAACTGGTCTCCATACAATGCAGAAGACCATGTGCCACCAGTCATTTAATAAAGTTACCATCCTTGTTTAATATGTATTCCTATCCAAAGTTTGTCCATTTTCTCTCTGCCTCTCTGTACAGTGGTACTGGTGTTTATTTTGAACAAATTCACAATGTTTTTGTTTCCGTGTGAAAGTATATGTAACAGATATATATATATATTACACTAACATTAATTTGGGACTCTTCTCTTCCCAGAATGCACCTGTCTTCATGGGGTCTGTGACGATGGTCCCCAGGGGTCTGGACGCTGTCAAAGGTCATCGTGTTTGGAGGGCTACGTGGGTGATGACTGCGATCTGAAGATGGAGAAATGTGGGCCATATGTCCACCTGTGTCACGTGCACTCCCACTGTTACCAAGACGATCACAACTTCAGGTAATTTTGTATTGCTCCATGGTACAAACATCTTATCTCATGCAACACGTGCAACTGAATCATCGTCAGACTTGTCGTGTGCCGACTCCCGACTGTCAGCGATACTTAATGTGCGACTCAAAATAATGTAGTTGCATGTCTGACATCTTGTCAGCCTAAATTAGCTATCTATATAGCTCGAGATTCCTCTAGCTTTACTTGCCGACCGTAAGCTACTTTTTATATTGTTATAGTAAGGGGAGACCATCCCCATATCAACCGCAGTTTATGGTCAGCAGAGAAGGCTAGAGGAATCTCCAGTTACTATCTATGGTGATGAATCTGTGCAGATCTTGTGATGCTGAAGTTGGGATTCGGTGTAACATGATTCAGTTAACACTGTAGCACCGGCTTGATATTAATAGTGTTTCTAACATTTTTATTATCATACCTCCATGTCAGAATGTTGAGATTTGATTGGTTGACGTGATCTGGATGAAATACTATGTATCCTAAGTAAGTATAATAATAATTATTATTATTTTATGATATTATTGATATTATTATGGTTTTAAATCATTATTGCTACTATCCATATTGTTATTATTTATAAATTATTATTTTTGTTATTTTAAAATCATTATTGCTATTATTATTATTATTATTATTATTATAATTATTATATTATTATCATCATCGTTATTATAGTCGTCTTGTATTGAGATAACATCAGAATATTGAAATAGTGTATTGTCATTATTATTATAATTTATTATTATTATTAATATTATTATTTTATAATTATTGTCTTGTATTGAGATAACATCAGAATATTGAAATAATGTATTGTCATTATTATTATAATTTATTATTATTATTAATATTATTATTTTATAATTATTGTCTTGTATTATTGAGATAACATCAGAATATTGAAATAGTGTATTGTCATCTTAGTTCAATTTTGTTCAAGTAAAGGTAAATTGCTTTCCTCCTCATGCATTTATTTCAGCACTGGAGTCAAAATCAGGTCAAAATATTGTATTCATGTAAATTCTCCCACACAACGCAACAAGGAGCCTAAGCAGTGATCAAACAGAATCCTAAAACAGTCTCTCAATCAGTGTCCAGTTCTCTGACCGTGTGCCGATCTCATTCCCAAACACGTCATGAGATGACTGCTGGCGTAACCAAACCTCCGTCCGTTCAAGTGATAATCCGCTGAGCAGCGTCCGGCTCACGTGTCCACACTCCTTCTGACGCGTGGCATTCCGCGATATGGCGGAATCGAGGACAAGCTTGACAACGACCAGAAGCGGGAGAATAACTGTTGAGGATCATTGGGCTTCACACAGCAATTTATTGCTGTACGACTGATTGGCTATTTCCTTCTGTAGCATCACTTGCTTGTTCTCCTGGATTAACCTTTTAGCTGCCATAGGCCACTGGATATGCCGTAGGGAGCAGTGATTGTGAATAATCCAGCAGGGGAAAGAGGCTGAAATTGTCTGCTTTGTGTGGGGAGAAAAACCTGAGGTTTTTAGAATTCCCAGTGGAAGGAAGGTTGTTTTATTTGATAGATATTAATATGTTCTATAGTCGTTATCCGTCAAATAATTATTGTGAAGAATTGTGTTTTCTTAATATGTTTGCACATTTAACACTGACCCTAACCCCACCACCCACCCCCACCCCCACCCCCACCCCTGTTTACAAAGCTGTCATAAATAGGGGTATCAGTACATTTCATACAAAACAAGGGTTTGACTGTAAAGTCATGTGACATTTAGATAAACTTGGTGTGAGGTTTTCCAGCACAGAACTTTGTATTAACGGTGTGGTGCTCGTCAACCTTTGGGGATAATTGACTTTCCGAACGATTCATTGCAGTCTGTTTTTCTTCAATGATTTCTTAATTTAGTTAGACATTGATTCCATGTTGTGATGTTGCTGACTATTGTAATTTCATTATCACACTGAAACATAAAACTCAGGAATTGACTATTGCGATTTCATTATCATCTTGAAATATACTCAAAAGTTGAGTATTCTGATTTCATTTAAAAACAATTACAAGTTCAATATTGTAAATAGAGGATCTCACATGAGTGGTCATATAATACTGAATTTATTAAGCAAGTTGCCAATGAGTTTAATAAATTCAGTAATATATGAACACGAATGTGAGATTCTATTTATCACATAACTGTAGAAACTATTGTAAT
>JAUTBT010012044.1:0-23680 GCA_032361225.1 Lepetodrilus schrolli
TCGTTGTCTCTCCGGCCTCCCTCCTCCATAGGAGAGTCGAAGTCATCCGAGTGTGTTTTAGAAGTAAGTATCGAAATTGAAAGAAGAACATTATTTCTTCTTATTTTCTATTTCTATGAGATACTTACGATAAAACACAGGCTATACGGAATCGGAACGAGAGATATACAGTTGGCTCGAAAGAGAGTGTTGCATTGCATCCGTGCAGCACGTGGCGGGGCACCACGTGGTACACTGTTGAGGGCTTGTACTGGCTTAACACGCCTCTTTACTAACGGTGCAAGCTGCGTTCGGGCGATTGCACCATTATACGAAATTTTGCAAGTCAAATTTTTATGTTTTGCATACAAAGCAGGAAAACGTAAGTTTGAGTAGATGGCTATATCTGGGGTAATTGCGGGACATAATTTTCTCATTTCAACTGTGCTAGCTCTATAAAGACTGGTAGAAATTCAGACTAGTACAAGCAGACAATAATATTCATCCTCTCCAGCTCCATGATCATCGCAAATGGGTGAAAGATTCAGCAGCGACGTGAGAGATGCGTCCCAAAGAGGGACCAGTCTGCCGAAATCAGCTAAGCTAGAAGGCGACTGTCAAAGCGCGCGCACACGCGCACACACACACACACGCACACATACATATACACACACACACACACACAGAGATTAATAGTAGCGCTACGAGAGTCCTTACTACTGTACGTTAGCATGGAGTTCTTAAGGAGTTACGACTCTAGTAGCGCTACGATTGTTCTGTTTCCACCATAGCGCTACGAGAATAACACCGTGTTAACGGATGGGAGGTAATAGGCGACTCTCGTAGCACTACAATGGTTCTGTAGAGCAGGACCATTGTCAATAGATCAATGTGCACTCAGTGTTTCTCAAGTCACTGGGAATATACAACCGAGACTGCCATTTCCAACGCTAGAAGTTTACCTTTCCACGATATTCTCGTCATCATACAGGTTCATGTCTGAATTTCATAAAATGGTCGTAAGGTGTAGTCAGCTGCACCGAGATTACGAAGCCTTTTTGAGTAAGATTTCATGCTCTATGTTTTGTTCATAAATCCCCATATACAATTTGAGCGTGAGCATGAAATCGTACTAAACAAGTTTCGTAATATCGGGGCCTGGCCTGAATTGGGGCATAGCCCTACTCCATGATGTTACTATAGCAGGAAGTGACGTAAACCTCGATTTACGCCAGGCCATCTGGTACGACTTTCGTTAAACTGTGGTGTCTTCGTATACAAGCTATGCTATTTATATAGGGGATAAATGCAAATGGCCTGATGCTAATTAGAAGTGTGGTGGCATACTGACAAGAAAATAGAACAAGGAAGAGTGTACACTACTAGTCATCAACTATTGGTTTGTATACGTACGTAACGAGATAACGATGTAATATGTAATACTGCATTATATACTCAACAAAATTAATTAAAGTATGTGGACATATTAAGATAGCTTTATATATATTATTCAAACAAACAAAAATAAACGAATTTCCAAATGTCTACAGACTTTAGGTACTAATTCAAGAACTTGCAGACACATTGGAAGAAGAATAGTACCAGATTCCTCAATGTTGAGGAAATTTGGTAGAAGACTTCCCCACAAATTATGTACTGGCCCTTAATTTATTTTGTTCAGTATATATCACCGTTATTGTGTCATAATTACAGGTACATGTACTGACAAAACAACAAATGTATTTTCATAGGTCATCAAATGGAACCAGCAAGGTTCAGTATGCGATACGAATAACTGAAAGAACACGTTAAGACAATACTGTTTGAAAATATTCAAACGGTAGTATACACAAAACGAATAATCAGACCAATTCTTATAAACGTGGAATGTTTTCTGAAGAATGACATCAATCGCGATGATTACACGCGGAAGAGCACGTTTGGATCGTTCACACACCTGGTATGGCAAAGAACATACAAACGAAACAATCCAAAATCCAAAATAGCTCGTGTACGGTATAGCATGATCGTAGTAATATATATATATATATATATATATATTACTACGATCATGCTATACCGTACACGAGCTATTTTGGATTGTTTCGTTATATATTACTACGATCATGCTATACCGTACACGAGCTATTTTGGATTGTTTCGTTTGTATGTTCTTTGCCATATATATTACTACGATCATGCTATACCGTACACGAGCTATTTTGGATTGTTTCGTTTGTATGTTCTTTGCCATACCATATATATATATAACGTAACAAGAGCATTTACATGTACGATAATATGTATTTTTACATTTGTACTTGATGCCTTATTAGTCAACAGATCTGACGGACCTTGCTGTCGATCACCGGTCTATTGCGTCTCAAGTAATACTTATTGGCGTCGTCACAGCACGTCCTGTTATAACCAACACCACTTCCTGGTTTATGGCAAACATGCGTAGTAGTTGTAACCCGACATGGAGAAGCTGACACCTATTATACTTGCTGGTCTAGAGACTGAATAACCATGGTCACCGGACACCGGTCATTCACATTATGGTATTTCCAGCAAGAAGCGGTCAATATGTTAATAGCGATGCAATTTAACTTCTATAGTATTCCAAGCCTTAATAATGATGTTCTCTAGTATACATGTATATAGGTAAATTCCGCCATCTTTAATAATGAACTAGACTACGATTTTAATTAGAATTGCCAACTTTGTCCATATACTGGATTAATCATGATGGGGCATCTCTGGTTGCCTGTAACGGGAATTGGGTTAATGATGGTAAAGCATAGCATACCGTGGCATTTATGCTATGTAGTGGGGCGGGATAGTGGAAAATTTGTTCAAATTATGGTAAAAGCATTAAATTTGGACAGAAGGTAGAAATCACGATTTGGGCAATTTATGGACATAGTGCCAAGCTGAAATTTGGCTGTAGCATGTTCTGCGCATGCGCGAACATGAAAAACAGGCAATTTTTTTATTATGTGATACAGACGAAATAAATCTCATAGATCTTAGTTAGTTATGGTAATGAGGAGTAATTAATATAGTATTTCAATAGAAATTATGCAAATTACCGCATTGTGCATGCGCAAATAGCGTGTTTGTTGGTATTTTATCTAAATTTGAAATATATCTTTATTGAAAATAAGGAGTGTTTTAGCCACGTATGTATGCATTAGCTAAGAGGAATTGATTCAAATTAATTTTACCCTGGTATTTTTTACGCATGCGCAAATGATAATATGTCATTTTGACATAATATCTCCCGTAAACGAGCAATCATTTGAACCATTGCACATAATATGATAACAGACAATGATGTGTTTATGCTACTCTCCATGTAGAATTAAATCTCGAAAACCGTAATACGCATGCGCAAATGGTTTCAATAAACAAATGGTCTCATTAAACTTGGAATGATGCATAGTTTGACATATATCTATTTGGTTTTTCATATATATCTTAATGTTATTTACATGTCGGCCTACATACAATGTAGTGTGCTTAACTATATAACTGTATGACCATAACAGCTGTTTGTATGTATTCACAGTGCTTATTAAAAGTATAATCAGTGTGTGCCCATGTGCAATTTACTAACATCAAACAATAGTACGTGTTCAAGAACTCTACTCAGGATATTCGATTTTGAATTCAATTATACATACATGTAGGCCCTATTATACATACATGTAGGCCCTATTATACATACATGTAGGCCCTATGTGACATGTGAAATACTCGATCACCTTCAATATATGTCTGTTTGCTTTCTGTATTGCTTAATCATGGGCATGTCTCCATAAATGTGCATACCGGGTACATACATGTATGTCCAACCATGTGCTTAAGACAATTGAAATTAATGACATATTACATTCAAAGTTAGTCAATGTGACATATATTTGTACAAGGAATTTATTCTTCATATATGTGAGCTTGGTTCATAAACATCAACTAACGTTCAACAGGTGCGTTGGACATGGCAAAATAGAACATGTACAGGATACGTTTGGATTCTCTGATTGACCTTAAAACATAGTTCCAGAACAAGCGATCAGTATCTCAATTGTTAAATTTCATGACTTATGTTAGTGCACCATTTCACAAATTGAAGGGAATCTTCATTTTATATATATATCCCTGACAGTATGTCAATTATGTCCTGCATTGTGTAGGCTCTACACTTATAGAAGTAAATTGAGTATGACGTCACTTGAGATGGTCGAATATACGATTCAGGAGTTGTGTCTTCAGACTTGCATCCAACGTCGGCGTCTATCTGACACTATCTACTGTACACTCCTATTAATTAAAATCACTTCTTTTGGGTTTAATGTAGATGTGTATTAATTATATGGCTAAAAATACTCCTTTAATTCCACAAAAAGAACAACTATCATAGTGTATACTGCATCTACATAACATAGAAGCCAAATACGATGTTTGCGCATGCGCAGTGCGTTAATTTGCATAATTTCTATTGAAATATTATATTAACTTCTCATTACCATAGTTACATAAAAACATTTGATTTTTCTCTTTTCATGGGATAATTAAAGAATTAAACTATTTTCGTGTTTGTACATGCGCAGAACATGTCACAGCCACATTTCAGCTTGGCACTATATCCCCAAAGTTCCCAAATCGTGAGTTCCACCTTTTCTCCAACTTTCATGCTTTTACCATAATTTGAACAATTCATGTGTTTTTTTAGGACTATGCCGCCCCACTACTACAGAAGACGTTTAGTCAACATATATGTATTACTATGTACTACTACCTTTCACTACGGGTCTGGACCCCGTAGTGTTTTGTAGGGAAATGTAGGAAAACCCAAAGCATGAAGGGCATTGACTGGACGCATGCGCAAACCGATTGCCTGCTATTTTCCTACTAACCCGTTCAGCGAACTACCGGGTACTACATGAATATTATATTGTGATTGTAGTGTATACTATGTATTGTCGGCTGAACGCAGCCCTGGTGAATGTGAAACTTTAAACAATGCGACTATAATATTATTGTTTTACGTCATGGCGGAAATCTTTCACCCATACGTGACGACCGTCTGCTATAGAGATATTTTTAACCGAGCGTCTGTAGATATCGTCTATATCCTGCATTTAGGGATAATCTGTATTAGACGAGCTTCTACTATATGTAGAATAGGCCTACTGTTGAAAATAATTTATATTGCAACCAAGCATAAACAATAATAATAATAGTGCATTTATAATGCGCTTGACTCCATGTGGAAAAACACATTCTAGAAGCGCATCGTTCACATTATAATTTCATATGATCTCATGTGCATGGGGAAAATTTGTACCTGTATTTTATGTGCTTTTTCTTTCTCTCTTTAGTGCTTTGAAAATGGTTATTCGTGATTAGGCCTACTTGCTTTTCAGTTTTACGTTTAACACAAGTATATGTAAAATGGATTTATTTATTATACTTGTTTATTACCTGGTAGAAAACTCCGTTTTTGTACTCTCCAAACAGCCTACTCTTTCATAAACATTCATGGCAACATCAGTATCAAGATGAACACGCTGCTGAACAAACTGCGTGATGGTAATATAGCCCTATTGGGCTTCCGTATATTTATCAGCATTAAATATGTCGCTAAATAGTAAGGGCGAATTTGTTGCGTCAAAACTGGATTTGGTTTCATACTTCGTTGTTGCCGATGAGCGAAACAAGTCTTTTAACAGTACATGCATGTATTATATGATCGAAAATACTATTTGAAAGTATTGAACCTACACAGCCTGTTTTTTTTTTTAACCATCCCCGTGGTGTAGACATTGAAAGCATTCACTCATTAAGATCATACAAACCTTTGGAAAACCTAAACCAGGTTTCGAAACTACCAAATCAAAACCAAACTTAGTTTAATTGCAACAAGTTGCAAAATTTAAATTTATTTGATGAATGGTTACAAATATTGATAATACACTGTAATGGAGGTATTTATTATAGGGAAATGAATACAACCCTAAGCCTTACAGCGAGGTACATATCTTCCCAAACGTGGTTTTATGCACGTATAATTTTTATGCCAAATCTTCGTCACTGGATAACCAAACTAAGAACTTCTAAGTATCGACTACCCATTGAAACGGGACGGTGGAATAATATTGATAAAGAAAACAGAATATGTACCTTTGTACAATGAATAAATTTAATAATATATCATGAATGATACTATTTAAACATTTTTTAAAATTATTATTCATAGACGTCAATAATTATCATGGTTAGCTTTTATTTTAACCACAGATAATTAACACATTTTAGATATCTTCTTACATGTATGAAACAGTACATGCTATTTAAATTTAATACCGATATAGAACTTGTATTATGTTGTTTAGAGTCCTGGCTCCCGTTTCACAACGACATCCTAAATTTAGGAGCTCCTAACTTTAGGACCCAGTTTATCACCTGGTAAGTAAGATGCCTATTTAAGATGGGATAAGACTTGTGACGTCGTCGTGAAACACTTGTTACAAGGTGACAACCTTTAGGACTGGTTTATGAGCTCCTAAATAGTTAGGAGGCCGCTGTGAAACGGGGCCCTGTGGTTTAAAAAAAATGGGCTTACCCTTGAACTTTCAGTGTTATCAAAGTGATGGCAACAATTGATCACCATAACGCGCTTATATCGCGGATATGTAGGCTATTGTTGTAGGATTTACAGCAGATTATCTATCGTATTTATTATCTTTGTCAACATGTACGATTTGTAGAACATACTGTAGATCTATGTATTTGATACATAAATCATTAAACTTGCATAGGGAATTATTGAAAAGTTTTTGCCGGTTTGATTAAAATTAGATCATTGACGTTAATCTATGTTGGAATGACATTAATTTTCTTACAAAAATGAAAATACTTACAGATCCTGGAATTCCGCGCTGTTGCCAGGCCTGGGATAATCTCACGGGGGTGGTGGAGACAGATCTCCTTACCCCCAGGGATGCAAGACGAGACAGAGCAAGACGTCCAACGCTAGCCATTTTGTCTGGTTGTGCGTTCCGACAGCTATCGACTAGTCTAGAACTGATCGCCGGTTATTTTAAAAGTCGATCGGTCGGTTTTCAGTCCAGTCAAAACACGGGTCGACCTTTTCTTTTTCATTGCAATAAGAAATGTTTCTTGCACAGAGTAGACTCGAGTAGTTGTATTTACCAACCAAAATAGCATTACAAGATAATAGTATTTGTTTTGTAAAAGAAAAGTTTAAATGTAATGGCTGTACAGGCTTCCATAGCACAATTAGAGATTGCATTGGGTGTCAAAACGAATGCTACATTGGAATAAATCAAATATTAAGATAGCTAATAATGAGCTATATAGATCTATACGAAAAACAGAATATCAAGAACATGGTACACATGAAAGCTACGCAAGAAAAGAAACACATCAGCTATGGAAGCACATTTTAGACATATTTCAAAATGGCCATGTACAGGCGATAACATCGACAGGGCAAAACGTCGAAAATCTGTTTATTTTGTACTAAAACGATTGCCTCAGGAATATCAAGGAAATAAGTTTATTTATTTACCCAAGTTTATTGACCTGCAATGAATGGAGCCTAAATCACATCCCATATCCATAAACAGAATGAAAACACCAGCCGCTGGTAAGCTTTAGGTTACACATTCATTGTGCATTCCATTGTCAACCGTATATATGGGTCCGCACAAACCGTATGTCGCATCCGTATGCCGTATACTATAAGAATATATAGAATCTGTACTTATGGAATCATACATTAAAGTGGCAAGATAATTCTTTGCAAGGGGTTAAAGTTTACTAGAAGGTTTTTGCATCTATCCCCAAAAAATTGGTATGATTTCTTTCCAGATGTTTTTTTTTCTAACCTTGAAATATCTTTCCTCCCTAATTAATTACATCTACCTACTATATAGCCATCACATATGTATGTAATGTTGACGTAATATATTTCTCCTGTAGATATTCACTAAAACGCGTATCACGCTAGGCGCGCTCCCTTTGTGGTTGGAGATTATTAATCTATTTATAGACTAAAAATAATCAGCATCTGTGATTATATGCCTACTACTACTAATTACAAACAGGATGAGAAAATGAAATGGACATCTAATTGCATGGAAAATAAGTACTTGCAAATTAGCACAACTTTCAATGCTACACGAACAAAGTTTTGTGTTTGATGATACTCTCATTTCTTTTACAAATAATATCACTGATCAATGCGAGACACATACTAAGCACCTACTACCCTTATGCACAGATCATTAATAAATTCAAAGCAAAACAATATATTGAGTTTTGTTATCAATGACACAATGGATCAATCCAGAAAGTACTTTCTCATTTATGGTTTTGTTATCCATTATTTGTTCTGGATCAACAACATTATGTTGTACTCTATACCTCCGAATAGTCTGACGGTTCCTCAGTTAGCTAGGCTAAAGGTGTTTCTATAGTAAAGGTACCTCGTCTGCCAGGCATCAGAACGCCGCAATGCGGTGGTCCTTGCCTGGGGCTAGCTTTTGCGACGACACAGGGAACCCGGATGCCGACGGTTATCAGTGAATCGGCTCACCTCGAGACTACTTCCACGAGCTTCAGAAACCATCGGCACTCGCAGGAGTAGTAATCTTACCCAGATTCCGGGAAAATGGTGATTAGTCGTCGTCACCCTCACCATTCAGAAGAATGCGCGGAGTGCCCATTTTACACTCTTTAGTAAACACTGACATTTTATCAATTGAGCGTGATAAATTACAGTTAGGAATTAATTTCAAAATAATTATATGTAATTAGAAACCATAAATAGTCATGATTGTCTAAGTATAATATCAACCGTCTACGGAAAATAGGGTAATTTATATTAATTATATTTCAACTGCTTCCTGATTGTTAGGCAACGTGAAAAAACTGCAGATATATACTTTACTAAAATATATATTATTATCTAATTAAGACATGCACTAATCAAATCACTTATTGAACATATTAATAATAATCGAACTAAGGTATCACGTAAACTATGTAGTTGTAATGGAATCCCGTAGGTCAGTCGAATGGGTCATCAGTCAATACTTCGTATTGTGTAGACCCAATTGGCTGAAGGCCAGAATGCCAAACACCAATACGCTGTAGCTAGACCGGATGGAGTCACCGCTATTGACACACCAGCTTGGCGGAGGAGTCGCAGTAGTGTCTGAAAAAATATATAAACACATTAAAAGTAACCTTTGGATTGGGTAGATTGAAAGTAACATGGGGCGGGTGATCGTAATGGTAGAATGTTTGGACTTTGGAGCGAATCTTGAAAGCGGCTCTAAACCCCAATTAAAAAAAAAAAAAAGGAAATAAATTAAATAAGCATACATGTTTGTATATATGGTATACATGCAGATTGCATAGGTACCAATGGCACAAAAAAGAAAAAAAACAACTGATTTTAGGTGTCATCAAACCAAACTGCAATGACGATTCCTGGGTGGAAATCTATAGACCTAAAACATATCCCCAAAGTTGTATTGCAGAAATATGCAGCACATACTGGAGACAATTACCCGTAGAACTATATATCAAAGGCAAACGTTAAATGTAAAATGTCATTGTAATGATAGTGGCCGTGTTCTCCATTTTAGTTGGTTATATTCTCCAAATTCCTAGTGTTCGCATGGGGCGAAATGTATATATTTATGTATGCTACCTTAATACCATAGTATTGTACTTAATTCAATATAAGAATAGAGAAAGTATATGCACTTAATCATACTAACTACAAATCATACTGTCATATTGAAACACATGTATCATGCATACTAATATATAGAGTGATACGCATGTATCATGCATACTAATATATACTATGATACATATGTACTATAACGTACGCTGTGATACATATGTATCACTTAAATTAGTATACATAATTATTTGGTATGCTAGTATGTACTGTGATAGCCATGTATCATGTAAGCAAACGCAGATACACATCATGTACCTGTATATAATAATACACTGTGATACAGAAATGCATCAGGTGTGTTCTAGCATACATTGTGATACTAATGTATAACGTATACATCTTGACACATACATATTTCACCCACCTTCATCAGCTAGCAATGGCCCCATCTCTCTCCAAAACGTACATTGTTCATAACGTAGACCTTGACCTTGCTTTATAACGTAGGGTGTATTGAGTTGAGCAAAGCGTTGATTCTGTTTGTCATACTTGGGCCAAGAACCACCAATTGGGACTGGCGTATTCGGATCACTGCAAAGTACGAGTTTACCTGTTAAATGCTGATGTAAAACCGAGTGTTCAGTTGCTACCAATGTGTAATTAGAGAAATATCACTTAAATTAAACTAAATATATGTCTTGAAATGTCAATGCAAGAGTTTTGTTCCCTTGGACGAAAGGATAACTACAGAAATGTTATCGTTAATTCATCCAGAAGCAGACTGATATAAAATACACTTCCCAAATAAACGAAAGACTAGCATGTACTTACTTATTCTTAGCGAAATTAGTCCACATTTTCATAACCTCTCTACTAAACGTTACTTCATCTTCCGTATAGTTATTGCTGTCATCCACCGGAAGTCCAAATACGACCTCGATTTCATACCCGTGCAGTACCCCCATCCACTCAGGCCAGGGGTTGGTAGAAATCCTGTTCTCGTTAGAATAAAGATACACTGCAGAATTGATTGCCGACATTTTACTGACAAAGTCTATTGTTGGACATTTGAAGGCTCTGTCACCACTGATATCGTCCGCGATATCCCGATAGGTAGCCCTGTTGACCGGAAGGTACGCTCGTCTGTATTCTACGTCTATGGCCTTGTGTGTTTTTGTATTACTGGGGGCAGACAAGGACTCGATCAACTTGAGATACTGGTCTTCCGTGAGGGGTTTGTTATCTGAATAGTTGTAATACGTCCCCAAGAATCCATACAATAGAAAGTAGTTTCCTTCATCCTTCATAACCCCCGCGAGTACGCTAGCATTCTTCACATCTCCTCTGGCTAACAGGTTTGCAGGCGTATCCATCAAGGCGTATTTGTCCACGACAGGAACGAAAGGAGCATCTAAATAATAGTCAACAACGTTCCACGCTTTTTCTGAAAGATTCTGAGGATCTTGTTTTCTAAAACATTTCAACATTTCCGCGGTGCTGTTCGTAGGGCATTTAAATATCCGCGCCAGTTTCTCTGTCCTTTTCTTAGCCACGTCCTGACTGTGAAGGCCCCAGTAGCACAGCGGGCTGGAACTCTGCAGAATGACGTTGTTGAAGAGGTTCCGGGACAGAGGCGACATAAGCAGCATTCCAGCGATGACGGCCCCGGAGCTTTCCCCGAATACGGTGATCCTGTCGACGTCTCCTCCGAAGTTGCCGGCATTGTCGTTGACCCACTTCAACGCCATGATGACGTCAAGGAATCCCATGTTACCTGGGAGGCCCTCGCCGTAGGACAAGAAGCCCAGAGGACCTGCTCTGTAGTTCATGGAGACGACAATTACGTCGTTTACTGCGGCCAGGTACTTTCCGTCGTATAGTCGAAGCGTTGAAGTGCCAAAGCTGAACGTGCCGCCGTATATCCAAACCATGATGGCCTTTTTGGGTACACCTTTAATTGGTGCCCACACATTCAGATATAGACAGTCCTCGCTCAATAGAGTGTTGGGATTCCACATGTTGACACCTGAGCAATGCCATTGCCAATGGCAAAGTAAATACATTATGAATAAATAATATAAAGTGTTTTGTTAAATAAGTTAGAACGTACTATATATTCATGGCAAAAACAAATATAATTTCAATATCCTTTACTAAGCGAACCTTTACAGTAGGTTTCCATTTAATATGGTCCATATGCATTTTATATATAACTAAAACAGGAAGGGAACAATAAAGCATTCAGACAATTCTTACCTTCAAATTTATTAAACGCCTCGTCGATCAGACAGTGACATGAATTAGGTTTGACAAATGCGTCACGTGGTTGAGTCCAGGGGTCAATGGGAACAGGTCGTTCAAACCTGAGGTCGCCGATAGGGGCCTTCGCATAGGGAATGCCATAGTAGATGCCAAGGTCGGCTCCCAGCAATGTGGTTGTGACTCCGCGGACTGGGCCCAGGCTAGTCTGGATCGTCTTCTGCGCATCAGCACACATAACGAGTATAAGAATCCACTCGAGAGTCATTTCCGGTATCGTTGGCTATGGCTAAGTCTTTGCTTGTAGATCTAATGCTAGAAATATTTGCAATACAATGATACAATTAATTTATGTCAGTTGTGCATTGTGTGTATCCATTCACTCACTGAAACATTACGTATGTCGTCACATGCACTATACCCGTATTTCTCGTCTCAGTAATAGAATTATTTTACTAATTAAAGTCTTTGATTAGTCATTATTTCCAATTACCACGATCTACCCATGATCCACTTTACTCAACAAATAAACGTATGATTTACGTAATGTAAATTAAAACGTGCCTGTGTCTAATAGGTAGGCAATCTATTTTCGCCATTATCAGGGATTACATTTGTTCAAGTGCTATATAATAGGTAAATATGCATCTGACGTTACCGTAGTCAATTGACGTTACCGTAGTCACTAAACATTATCCTTGTTACATAGGCCTACATTTGCTAGTCTTCATTTCCTATCGCGGAAATTATTTCTATAGGTACCCACTCATTCCCACTGACGTACAAATTCGGCAACAAATTCACACCAGTTGACAATAGAACCCTTTAGATTTCCGTTCAACTACAACCGCGAGAATCCCTGCGTATTACGTGACGCAATATTATTGACCACTTGATAGTTAACAGGCTTACCACGTTGAAGTGCAAGTTAGAACGTGCACTTGAATACTATCACTTGATCCAAAAAGTAATGTGACGAAATTCTCACGTTTGAAGTTGAAGGTAGAACAAATAGTCTCTATATTAATAATTAATAATGATTAGGTAACAACACGAACACCATGGAGAACAGACCACACGTTGTAGTTTATATTACTGTTTGTATAATGTCAAATTCAACATCAGAGCATCATCTTATATATGTATTAGAATCTATGACGAGGGTATTAACTGTTTTAAATCACGGCTTCAAAACTAAGTTCTATATGCTACTATTATGAGAGAAATTGTTGCAAATGTGTGGAAATATATTGTCAATTTACGCAATCTGAGAGATCCTGAAAGGCGTGTTCATGTTGGGAAGCTAGATATCGCTTGAACATCGATACAGAAGACTGCACGTTTTTTCCGTGTATGTGTGAATAGTAACGCTTGAATTCATACCAATTACACAACATTGCGTTTTGTCCGTGCCGGTATGGATACTAACGCTTGCATTCTCATGTGTTATCCGTGTATATGTCATCTCGGCACCTGCATTAAGAACAAACTACACTAGCCATCACAAACTTCATTTGTGTTAAGGGGAATATTCTTGTATCTATCGTTTCTTTAATTGATAGTCAAAACAATATCCATATGAATCTGTCATATATATTGTATATTAGATGACCCCTGCATGTGCGTTTGAAAATAACACAGTAAATAGTATAGCCTCCCAGAGTGTATGCATATTTATTTTACATCAAAACAATCTGCACCAGTTATCATGATTTGTCTTTAGCCTTGATAGCGCAGTCGGTAGGGTACATGTATCATTTGGCCGTGGGTTCGCGTCCCACCCCAGGCAAATATATTTACAAAATATCTTATTGAAAGTATTTCCAAATTCTTCCACCTTCACTGGGCTGTATATGCCCTCAGCCGTGCTATATATGCCGTATAATGCTTCAAGCTTTCAATATCCGGACTTTATATGGATTTGGGGGGCAAAGAAAGTCAGGTTGGCAAATAGCGAGCCATGATTTAATATATATTAGAATCGTATGACAAGAAAGAATTAAAGCTCTAACCTGAAACAACTCCTTGTCAGGTCGCCCTGAAAACTGCAAGTACCCGCCAGTAAACCAAATGCATGACTACCTGCTTAGACACCACCAGCCTATTGTAAACACGATACAATACGTGACCTTGTCGCGACCAACTCTATTTACAACTATATGAGCGGAACCATCTACGTCAATTATTATGATTTTAAAAAATATATCCAGAGTGTTATTTGAATGGTAGATACATTTTGTAATAATACCTGCTTCCATTGCAAGCAGTATGTATAAACATTACTATTTGTCGCACATAAATGGGGTAAAGCAAGGACTGGTCGGCTCGGAGTCAGTATACTGTGTCTGAGTGGGGTATTCATGTTCTATCTGCGGTATGATATACCTCCAAGTGAGCTAGTACTATAAAAATTGGTGGAAATCCAGACTAGTACAATACAGTATATGCATGCAAGCCATGATGTGAGTGAAATAATCTTGAAAGTGGCTTTAAACCCCAAATCAACCAACCAACCAACCAAACACCAAGTAACAGAGTATCAAATAATAGATGACAAGTAGACCAATCATTATTCTATATGTATTATTCATATTAAAACATGCTAAATTTATTCCGTGTCAAAAATGTATACATTTCACTAACATGTCTTTAGTCTCTTCGCTTCTGGCAAATCTAATTCATCCAAATGTTTCACAACATCGCTGTTGAACAAAATATCCTTCGTCAACCGAAATGACAAACACATCATGTCTTTATTTGGCGCAACATTCCTGACGAACCTAACACTGACGTCACTCGTTATGGGTCCTCCTAGAATTGTCTCCCCTTGTTCCTGCACATCCTTGTTTGGGTTGTCTCCCTTGCTGAAGCAGTAACAATGCACCATGGGTAACTTAACCCCATCGATATCTGACACAGATATTTCTGAACTGTTCAGTAATCCGACGAAACAATCCAGGAACTCGACAGCTGATGCGGGCAAATTCATTAGCACGTGAACCTCCCCATTTTCCGAGATATCTTCCGATTTCAATCTGGCGATCAAACCTGTTTTCATCACACTCTTGATGAAATCGCGTCCGTCGAGGTTGTATGCTGTGACTACTGCGCCTTTCAGTTTGTTGAGGACGATGTTTTTCTGGAGCGAGGAGAAAGATGCTGGGTTGAGGTCATTAGCGTGGACGATGATTCCTCTCTTTCCCGCAGGAATCGCGAAAGGCCCCACTCCGGCGAACACGTCGTAGACGATGTCCTGTCTCTTAAGCTGCTTGATAATTCTTTCGTGTTCTGTGCCTGAAAAAAATGTCAGCATATCTATAAAACAATAAATTTTATGATCATTATTATTGTCGTAAACTTTTTGTTTTTGTTTGAATTTGACCTTAGAGCCACTATCGATTATTTTGCTCATATCACAGCTTGTCAGTTTAACTCTTTACGCACTAGGTAACCGAAGATGTCTTTGTCTAATCCAGCAGGGAGAGGGTTCAGGGAGACCTGCAACACCTGTAGCGCTGAGTGTTACAGTAAACCTGCAAGTACCGACAAACCAAGTATCACTGTACATCACCACGGTACAGACATCCCATTGCATCATGATCGCATGACTGCATTGAACAAATTCTGCCTCTGGGATGGGTTAGAACTTGGGAGCTTTGGCTTTGAAGTCTGACAGTCTACCACTTTGCTACCATCCAATCCTCTGGATTTTTTAAACTGCGGTTTATACGCGCTTTCAAGATTCTTTCACTTATATCACAGCTTGACAGTTTAGAGCAGGAGGAAACCCACAACATCTGTAGAACTGAAAGTTGCAGTAAACATGCAAGAATCAGCTGTTACTGACAGACCAAGGGGGATAACTGTATTGACACAGTACAGACAGCACATCATATCATGATCATGTCAGAAACTTTGATGCTGGGCTCGTGGGATGGGATCTCTCTGGACTTAGTGAGGTAAGTAAGAACTAGACTTACAGAGTCGAGGGTTCCAGTAGACCTTGGAGAAGTCGAACTCGTAGACACAGCCATTTTCCTTGGTCTGTGTCATGTAGTTGTCTTCCCCTGCTAGTAGTTCCATGTTCAGGTTACGGAATGTGTTGTCGATTATGTCCAGCTTATTCACAACAGTCCTGATTCTCATAGTCTTATCGAGAATTACCTCCCCTGCAAGTTAAATTTCCATTATCAATTTTCACCAAGTTGTAGAATAGTTCATTGACAACATAATGTGGATCTATGTCATATCTACACATTACAATATAGTGCCTAAACATTTGCAACTCAACATTGAGATATGACATGTTGCTCAAAGACTAGGATAATTCTTTGGAAATATTTGCTGTTCATTAGTATCGGATGCTGAAACATATGAGTGAGTAACATTTTAATCCTATAACCTGCTGTGGGAATTTTCACTTATAATTATTTTATGACTGAAGTGTATTTGAAAACCATCTGTCTTTTATCAATAGAAAATTAATGAAAATCAGAAATACTTTTTTGGGTGCTTGATGCCATTCAAACTAAATAGCATATTGCTATGACATACTAATAATCATATTGCTATGACATACTAATAATCATATTGCTATGACATAATAAATATCATATTGCTATGACATAGTAAGTAACCCAACTAGTTACAGGTTGGTCTTTGATGGAAGGTGGTGGGTGTAAACACCCGCTGTCCAAAACCAAGGTCTAACTTCGAGTTGTATCGAATAAATGGCTATGATAATTTCTGTACAACCAATCTCAAAATAATAATAATAGAAATATAAAAAATTAAATAATAATAATCCATATATAAAGCGCATTACTCGATGTGCTAAACACATGCTGCATTATCATTTGCCCTGATCAATGGATAATTGTGCACTCATTTCACACTCAACTCCCTGGGGATCGTCCAACACATGTAGCTGTTTCAGGCGCTAGAAGGTTAACATTCACAATCTCATATCTTCCTACCAGGTACCCATTTTACAGCTGGGTGGACGGCAGCAGTGTGCATCTAAGCACTTTGTTCGAGTGGCTACACGATGACGAGCTAGGTCTGAACATAAGATTTCTGGGTTATGAGGCAGGCATGCTACCTCTAGACCACTGCACTCAATATGGATGGATGCATGTCTGAACTTACCTATGATGTACTTGTACGGAAAGGTCTCGGCTCGAAGGTTGACGTGGGCGATGTGGCCGATGGTGCTGAACCCAGTCACGCCGTCCAGATGGAGGGGAAGGATTGCTCTCAGAGTGTCCTGCACACTCCAGTTGTCATATGTCAGATCCACGGAAAACTTCTGGAAATCCGATGCCGACAACCCACTCTCACGGAGAACTGCCTGGTGACTTGTATCAAGATCCTGAAAAGTGTTTGAAACAATAATTTAGAAAAACAAATATACCTTATACATAATAGAAAAGAATGGCATGAAAAATTAAAGGTATTTACTATAAAGACCGATACATTTAGATATATAAAAGAAATTACACTTGAATCATTTTACTGTTTTAGGCTAGTTTGGCAACATGATTAGTAATGGAATGTTATTTTAACACTCTAAACAGGTAAACCTATATTTTCTTATTAGTAAATCCATGTATTTACATGTGGTACATTTTATTTTGTGTGTGTTTAGTTTAAGATTCAGTAATATACTTGCCTCCAACAATATAACATACCAAATATCATGATCAAAGTAGCAAGAAAATATATGATTTCAACTGTTCAATAGAAACAGTATTGCTATTTGTTGTCCATGTTTATAGCCGGGTAGTGATATCATATTGATAATGCTTCGAAGCATTATTACTACACCGGTACCCAGCCATAGCAAATCACTTTTCAAATCAGTTAATAATTAATTGTACAAGTGGCATAAATACTGGCTTTGTGATGATCCAACTAACATATACATTTGACCAATTTGTTATTTTGCTAGTCATTAGGCTATAACATAATGAATAAACAAATATTAAGATGTTAGCAAAGATTATTACCGCATATGTAGGATATTTTTCTGGATTAAACAGGAATAATTTCTTCCTGCCCTTCTCTGTATCATCGTCTGCCAGCTCAGCAATTGATTTGACTCTCATTACTTTCAGCAGGGATTTTGACAGGATCTTTTGCAACTTTCCAACTTCGTTGAGAGGCACACGTATGCCTGGGATTTGTACAACTTTCTGAAATTTAATTTTGTCCAACACCGTCATTCCTCGCACTGCTTCTGGTGGGTCCATATACCCTGCCACAGACATGCTTGTCTCTACTGGATTTGATCGAAAATATGTTATTAGAAAGGCAGGTAAAGGGACACGAAATCTGATGGACTGTTGTTCAATGCCACGTCGACTGGCATTTGACAAGTGTTTGTTACGGGAGACGTCGACATCACTCACGACTTTATATAAATTAGTCCTTGTGATTCTCTGAAGCTTCCTGATACGTTTTGAGCCGCGGCTTAATCTCGAAAATGTGTTGAAAATCGACCGAAGATGACTGAAAGATTTTGCCATATGTGGTTTATTTTCATCATTATTTTCATTTCCTGCTGATGCATAAACTCTAGACTGGGCTACGGTATATTAGTAAGCAATGAGTGGCTACGCGCAGATAACAGGGAACAAGTTTATATAAAATCCGGACAAACGCGACGAACGCCGGGTCATCACCAAATAATATTTATTGGAGTGTGTGATTACATTCAGTGTTTTAATTTATTGGCCGCCTTTATCCAAATTTTTGGTGATAGCTACTCATGCTACCTAGCCAGGTAGCATGAAACTACGGGACTGCTCACAGTGAGTGAATGAGTTTAATCAGTTTAATCATCAACGTAATCAGACCACGTGAGCCTATTTATAGTTCATATTTCGCACCTGTACGTCACACGGTTACGGGTCGTTTCGCACCAAAACCCGTTCGGACCGCTTAGTTTCGGGTCGATTCGCGCTAGTTTCGTACCAATATTTTTATCCATATTTCAATTGTTGTGATCGACAAAAAACATCATTTTATGCGTTCTTTCAATAACGAGCTGGTGTCGGGTCGTTTCGTACCATTGTTTGGATCGATAGTCCAATTGTTATGTTTGACAAAGAGCATTAATTCTGTCCATAACACGACTTTCATAATTATACATTTTGGCTATCTGAATATACTAGCGATTGTTTCTATGTTGAACAATGTGCACTTGCATTAAACATCCTAGATGCAACAGTTCCCAGATATGCACTTGCATTAAACATCCTAGATGTAACAGTTCCCAGATATGCACTTGCATTAAACATCCTAGATGCAACAGTTCGCGCCATTTTTTAATTACGTGACAGTCATCCAGACACACGGCTACGATGTTTTGCTTTATTATTTAAAACAGACAACCTTAATATGTACAATAACCCTTGCTAAAAATAATAAACAACACGATAAACGCAATGAGATGGATATCCTTATTAATGTGATGCAGGAAACAGCCGCAAAAGGATATGGATAATGGCGATGTAACTGCCTCAAGAATATCGCCTGCAATATACAAATGCCTAATGTTCAATGACAATTTCTCGGAGAAATTAGATATTCTGCACAGGTTGATTGTTCACACAAGATCGCTACAATTTAAAGCTAATAAACATTAACTAGTTGTGGTACAACTGAAGGGGCCATGCCTACACTATTGCTGTCATCCACACAAGTTTTACAGTAGTGTCTGTACGAGTATAGATTTCATTAACCGGATACCCGATCCTTAATAACCGAACTGTGACCGCGTAACTGGCTTATTTTAACGCAATACAGAGAATACTCGTACATGCTAATAAATCATGGTACATGCATATTAGATATTCATAATGTATACTCAACTACTATTCATAGTAACTATACACGCATGTTGTTTTATATACTAGTATGTTTAGAAATTATTTCTGACCACAAACACAGTGATTTTCGGAAGATAATTGCCGTTGGAAATCATTGACAAAGCCAATTTTGTTACAAAGAAGTGCAATCTTAGAGATTAACAAATTCTTTTCCTTTGTAAATTATAAAACTGTATCCTATTTTCTTAAATGAAGACTAAAAGAAAGAAGTAAACATTCAGAACTTTGTTCCTTAATTGTCACTAAATATATTCACGTTTTGAGTAACAGTGTAGATCATTTTCTGTCCGACTTTATACCGAATTATGAGTCGAAAGTAGCCTATCATACTCCAATTTGTTTACTTTGAAAACGGTAAATAGTAATGAATAACTAAGTTAACTAACACATGGCCCCTATAGTGTTTGTCGAAAAATCTTCAGTGGATTAATACAAAACCATCAATGGAGATGAGGATTATCGAACGAAACAATATGAAACTACTACCTACTAAATGTGAACATTTATTACTTTAAAAAAAGACATTACCAAACCATTGGGACGAAACGACCCGATAGTAGTACGAAACGACCCGAGATTGGTACGAACCGACCCGAGATTGGCGCGAAACGACCCGAAAAGACGTGGCGCGAAAAGACCCGGACGAACGGATTTTGGTGCGAACCGACTCGTAACCCGTCACACCACCAGTCTTTTCGCCCACACCCCCAATCCGCACCATTAAGCCATACCCGTTTCGCTCCCAGCTCATTTCGTATTAGCTGCATAACCTGATCATTTGTACATGGATAGAACAGTATATATATATATATTATGCTGCGTTCATTTGGTGCTCGTGAATATCGTGAATATCGTGAATTAACCAGTTGCCTTCACCAAATGGAGAGCGTTCAGGTGAAAAATAGATAAGATGGGTGAAATGCGTTTTTCGCGCGGAGAGTAAAAGGGATAGTTTCAAAAGATTTCATTTCAGTCAACAACTCATATTAATGAATTTATATGATAACTATATATAAATACAGTAGTAAGCCATTTCCTAAGTTGCAATTTTAGTTGCTATTTAAGAGTGTAGCATAGATACCATGTATAATCATTTGTATCTCATGTAGAGAACAGTTAACAAATATTTTCATGATTTACCCCGCCATTTTGTTCACGAGTTGTGAAGATCGAGTCAGAAATCCGTACCCCAGTTCACAAGTTGTGTTCATGGGTTATGATCTAAATGAACGCTCTTCACAACTTGTGAACTGGGAAATACGATTTTCACGACGTCTAACGAACGCAGCATAAGCATGGGTACTTCCTGGTAATATGAAATAGACCAGCAATTGAACTGGTCCTACTATAACAGTTGCTGCAGCTTCTTGTCCCAACTTAAGCATATTATTACAATATCTGGCGAATGATGCTAAACCACAGAACTACCTCTAGGAATCAATAGATGTTTGCCATTGAAAACAAGGCCAATCATACTATTAAATCCTTGAATAATTCAAAAGCATTCTACTATACGAGTCGGTTGACTGATTCATCTATGAAAGTACGAGTATTTCCACCATGATAACCTGTTTATCTAATAATATGTCAAACTACATATCACAATGTTGACCCACTTACATGACTGACTAAAGAGTACATCTATTTCTGACGAAAAATTTGACAGGAAAGAAAATTATTGGTCATTAATCCCGTCTTATATGGAAATAATCTAGTGGTATTCATACCAAACCTCTTATCAGTGTGCAAGCACTAGGCATATTCCTGGAGCTGGTACTTTTAATAACCCATATCGTTTCCTTGTACAACATGACCCAGAGAATCACCAAACTCGCGCGACATCATTATCATTATGAAATACATTAAGAAATTTATTGTTGCTTGCTAGTAGGTCCCCCAGCGTTCCTACAGGATATAGGAAAAAAACACGGGATTAATAGACGCACGGCCATAATTTCTGAACTCTGGTGCCAGCACTACAATTGTGTTGCCATGGCTACTGTATTACAAACAGATGTGGAAACAATTACAAGCTAATCAGTTTGATTATATAAAATGCAAACATTCAAGGAAATCCTGGCCGGGTGAAGGAAGAGCCACTATGGCAGATATGGGGGTCCTGTCACCGCCACTCCCCCCCCCCCCCACACTCCCTGTTAGCATGAATCCTTGGGCACTGGTCAAGGTACTAGTGTAACCCTGCCAGGTCATAGTATTAGTTGTTTGTTTATATCTCTGATGATAAGATCGGATTCTCTATAAACTGGAAACTCTAAAAGGTCAAACTGACAAACTCTTACATTCTGGTATACTCTCATTCCTTTCTGGACAGAATTCAACCAGGCAGATGTATTTTTGTCAATATACACCAAGTTTGCCAACATTTAAATAAAATTTCTCATTCTACCCAATATGTAAATTAAATTAAATTAATTTCAAAAACACCTGTTACATCAAATTAACTGCAAAAAACAAGTTAATATGTTATTGTAAAAGAAAGAAAAATTGCGGTATCACATTTATATAAATTACAATATTTTTAATAGCAAATAAACATGTTTTCAAAAGGTATCAGCAGCTGTCATAGAACTGTTGTATCCACATGGATTGGCACCTTTCATTCGTTAATGCTTTATCACCTCAGTCTTACTCTCGCTGTCTTTCTCTCCCTCGGTCTCCCCCTGCCCATCAATCACGGCACATGTTGGATATCACCACTTGTCCTAGGTACATATTTACCTACAGTTACCTATCTGGATACACAAGGCCCTGGTGTAACACGTGTACACCTAGACGGCGTATGCCGATCAGCGTGTAACACAGTGTACATCTTGTCTAACCAGATGCTTCGGCGGAGTGGGATTGAAACCCGAGCCACGGTAGTCATTAACCCCAACAGTTTTTGGCATTGTTTTCAAGCCCGCTCCAAGTTTGGTCACTTCATTCCTGGTAACCCTGTGGCAGGGACATAGTTAGTCTAATTACAATGGAGCGCTGCAATAACTGAGAGAAATGCTATGATAACACCAGGAACTCCTACAGGGAAAGTAGCGGAATGGTCAGGCCATCACTTTAATTACCTAGCATACATATGGCCATGACGTGGCCAAATGCCGGGGCCCCAATGCCGGCCCATGCAGTTTGTGGCCCAAGGGCTAGCCATATCAGTAATTAGCATGGAGAAAGCATCTGTTTATGTAAGTGGATATTACCTACAACTTCAAAGTGGTATTTGAACTGATGTTGTGGAAGCACAAAGGGTTGTAATTCGATTAAAGAAAATCTAGCTGGATAAATTGGCAGTAATTAACAACACCTGTATAACCCAAACTTCACTTTGATCAATAAATGAAAATTACCATTTCCAATTAACCATGTTTTAATAGTCTTCAATTAAATTATTTCACACGCACACATTCCTTACATCAGTATCAACTTGGAAGAAATTACAAAATCATAGTCGGGGAGTGGTTTTGGATTGAATGCAGTTTCTGCAATGGTGGGTTAATAATGAGAGGAGCACCTACAACAACAGTGGAGTATGATCAAGACAAATGACTGTACAGTAGTAAGACACCCTTCCAGCAGATCTCTTATCCACTACAGGAATGACATGATTTTCCTTGCAAACTCATAACTTCGAAAAGTTGTATTATCAAAGTATTAAATATGAGGGCGGGTGGTAGTGCAGTGGTAGAACAGTTGGACTTCGGAGCTAAAGGTTCCAGGTTCAAATCCCACCCCAAGGCCCGGCATCAATGTTCGCGAAAGTTACCTTTCTGACGCGATATTGATAGGATGCAATGTCTGTAGAGTGGCAATG